>BGPR01004619.1:0-108286 GCA_013235015.1 Araneus ventricosus | reverse complement strand
GAAACCTTACATAAAACCTTGTTTCTTGTTGACTAGCGAACCTTTCCGCTTACCTTGCCGAAAGGTTCAACCCTTGTCATGGAAACCTTTGTGACAACCCTTTACCCTTGTCGACGACAAGGTTTCTTTGCTATCTGGGATGGTCATTCGATTAACTCACATCAATTAAAAAAAAGCTATTTAACTAACTAAAAAACTAACAAAAGTCTTATAGCTGCCTTTTTCAATGAAGAAGGTGATTTTTTGTGTGGAGAAAACGTGAATTCTAACATTTAAGCGAATATTTAACCACTTTTATCTGGCATCTAAACAGTCGTTCGCACTGTTATTCTAGATTTCCCTAGTAAATCTCCTTATTTCTGTATGATCTGTCACCAGAAATGCACATTATTATACAACTAGAAAATCACCCGCCATGGTTTGACGGGTGCAAATTGCCTCTTCATTCGAGAGATTTCCCTTCAAATTTGACGTGTTTAATTAGATATATATGCGAGGGAAATGTTTAACATTGATTGAAAACAAATAAAATAAACATATGTTTTATGACAGGAAATATTTTTTTTTATTTGCATATTATTTAAATATTTCCTTATTCAAAAAACCTCTTGTTAAACAACATTCCGTGTGAAGTATTTTTCGTTGTTTAATAATTTTCCTGGTACTTCAGATGCCTTTGTGTAAATTTTAACGTGATTGGGAATCCTAGACCTTGAAAGTACAACATAGAGCTGTCCATGTGAAAAGACATGCTCATCGAGGCAAATTCCAACATGATCGAAAGTTTGCCCCTGCGATTTGTTGATAGTCATTGTGTAAGCTAGAATTAACGGGAACTGGAGGCGGGTGAGAACGAATGGTAGATTCACGTCACTGGTGAATAATTTAATTCTTCGCAAGAAAACAACTTCGCCACGATTGCATTCAGATACAATTTGGCGTCCAAACTATATCAAGCGCATGATATACCACTGACGTAATTTAGTACTTTCTATTAAAAAACGGAAATTAATTTGAAATATAGGATTAATATAATTTAAAATTTCTCGGGAACTATTGATCATAGCGAGATAAATTTTATATCAATCGATAGCACATTTTATTTCACTATTTTAGAGCTATTAAATTTGAAATTAGAACGACAATTACTCTTTTAAATTTAAAATGACTGAAATTTAGGTTCTCTAACAATGAAATAATGCTGTTTAACGTCTCGCAGTGCTATGGCGCGAGTTTTATTGTTGGTGACGTCAGAGTGTTACCGGAGGATCTGGGCTATTATATTAGTAATTTTTGTAGAAATATCATAAGTTCTAAAGGGAAATGGCCTTCTAAAGTTGTGAAATGAAATTTTCTTAAAAATAAATCTACAAAAACACAGAAGCAAATTCATTTACATTCTTTTTGTTGGAGAAAAAGGAGAGTAAAGAGATTTCATGATAATTTAACTTTTGGGGCACAGGAGCTAAAAATTTATGCATTAAAATTTGCTAAGAAATGTGCATATGCTATATATTAACACAAAGAAAATAATCTAAAGACTTAATTACAGAAAATTTTATTTCAAATACATAAAATACTATTGAATAAATTACATTTTTTAATTTACAAATTGTAAATATATGTAAATCATACAAATGACTCTCGAATTTCTATTTACACAGTATACATGTATACATATTTAGTCCCTTTTATGTATTAACATACTACATGATTATTATTAAGAATTTAATAAAATGTTCACATTATTCTCAATACGACAGAATCGGTACAAGCCCCTGTTCTATTTTTCAAAAGTAAATAATGTGAATATAGCAAACAGAGTCTGGAAAGCAATGAATGACAATAAAACAATGGATATTATTAAATCTACTTTAAGTACATAAGTCTGAAACCATAAGAAATAACAAATTCCACATGCAACAGGAATTGTCAGAAGCAAGGATAAAACAACAGAAAGTAGTCGCTCTGTCAGATTCCCTTTCTTACCTAAATAAATAGAATACATTTGCAAATAAATTCAAATATCTAGTTAAAAATACATCATCTGATTACAGAACTATATTAAAGACAACTTGATTATTGAATTGAGATTATTATTGAGTTGATTATTGAAAGAGAGAGACAGAATGCCTTTGAAACTAAAGTTTGTTTCTGCTGATTTTTATTATTAGTTTTTTTCCCATTAACAATAATAAAATATATATACAGTAATACTCACAACGTTATGCAATAGGGGGTACGACGAAAAGCATACACATAAATTTTACTTACTTAGGAAGGCAAGGACTAGGAAAAACAGTTGTTTGTTAAGAAAATATGCAAAAATAATGTAGTTTTTGTACATATAGATATAAAATAGCACATATTAAAATAAAAGTGTTACACAAAACATAGTTATTTCGCTGGCTATGGCTTCATAAAATCTAACAAACTCATCTGAAGACTTTCAGACCCACCCCCATATAAAATTTCTTCATAATAAGCTAATACCTTTTTTTTTTTTACTTTGCCTTGTAGTTAGAATATCAGCTACTGTAGAGAGAGAATCTATTGCCTCCATTACATTAGTAATTACAATCTATTGCTTCAAAATTTGTAACCTCCTTTTCAACTGAGGCCAGACCTTCTGTAAAGTTTGACCTTGTTATTTGCTTTTCTGATGGATCTGGGTCAGAGATGTCGATTTCTATAGCAGCAGTTTGCTCTGCATCTCCAGAACTCATCGACTGTCAGGTAATTGGTATGAGAGTTCAACAGCAACAGCTCATTGCAATATTACCATCAACTGTCAAATCCAATAGCCTGGCAAGATAGATAACTTCTTCTATCGCATGAGTGACTATTATGTGTGTGTGTGTGTTTGAAGACTTGTTTTTATTTCAGAATTTTGCATTTGCATCTAATTCTAAAACGCGAAATAATAGAAAGGGGAAAGAGAAATAAGGAATCGCTAAGTCTGAATATTAGTCTACTTAGCACTCCATTCACATAGCAGATTTGTTTCCTTGACAATGTCGTGTAAATCAAAATTGTGTAATCCAAGTCCATGTTTTAGTTTCAAAATGAATATTAAAAAGTCTACAAATCTATATAAAACAGTATTATACAGGGCAAAAAAGTGTATAAAATTATGCAGACATTTAATTTTTGAATGTATTTAGCTACAATTATAAAAGTGTTTTACACACAGGAAAGTGAGTATGCACTATATTTCCCTAGAGCCAAAATGCGGAACTTGGAGAATATATATCGAAAAATATTGCAGGTAAGGGAAGGATCAGTTAGCATTCTTCAGCGAAGTCGATTTAGCAGGAAATGACACTTCACGTGTATGAATAGCCTAAACAGAAAAGCGGAAATTCAAATTTGAGTGATTCACGCAGTACTGTTTACTTCTCTGCAACGAACGCTTTCGTCTATTCATGCACATAGAGTTATTTCTCATCGTTTAACATATAAACTTTATATATTTTCTAATATTTTCATTTTAATTTGTAGTAAACTAATTATTTCTGTATTTTGTGATAAATTTTTGAGATCACATAGCATTTTAATCAGAATATAAAATCTCAGTAAATCAAAGTAAAAATTTTAAAATTACCTTACCTAAAAAATTTCGAACACTTTCAATTCCAAACAGAAAAACTAGGAGTGCAATTTCAAACAATAAATTTCCAGTTGGGTACACAAAGAAAATTTCTATAAAATGGAACAGATATATGTTATAGAAAAGGAATGGTCTTAATTTCTGTTACAAAAAATGGTAATGAAATAATAATAATAATCTCATAATATAATATTTAAAATGAATATATTGTATCTTAACAGATATTACTTAAAATACTGCCAATATACCACTTACAGAAAATATGTGCAGTAAAACTTTGATTAACCGTCAGTTTCTGTTATCCGTCATCGCCTAAATTGCATCTAATGTACACTTCTGTACATTACTACTCTTATATTAAAGTTTATATTGAACGTTTTGAAAAATTAAATACAATATGTAAGTACTATAAACTTCTAAAGGATTTTATTTACATGATTATTCTCATTTTCGTCCCAAGCCAGCAGCGAAATCATGTCACTGTGCATATGTATTAAGAGATCTCCGTTATCCATCTATTCAGTTATCTGTCACAGCCCTGATCTGGATGGTGACGGTTAATTGAAGTTTTACTGTATTTGATTTTCTGTAGAAAAACTGTTTTTTTAAAAAATATATCTATGAATTAATATACTTACTCTTGAAAATTAATAATAAAGCTTCTAAAAATGTGAAGACTAAAAAAACCCAACATCCTGTGACAAGGAATATTTGATATGATAAAGATGAAAACTGAAATTGTTAAGAATATAATAAACTCAAAAATTTCAGATAAAATTAAATTTTGCTGAAAATCCAATCTTAAAAAGTTTGATAAAAATTTACACACAAAAAATCTTAAGCTTCATTTAGGATAAAACATTAAATAGCAAAGCATCTATTTCCTTTTATCTGATTTATTCTTCTTTATACACTATACTATATTTGACAGCTTACTTCAAATGGATTTACAACTTCAATAGGTGTACAAATAATAAATACATACAACAGATTTGCAGCACAGAAGTTTGTTTTAGTTTAGCTATATTAACATTCTGTTTTGAAGCAACACAAAGGCTATTTTGGTGACGAACCTCGTTATTTTGAACTATGGTCAGATGACAAGAACGACACCCCCTCTACAAACTTCCGCACCACATTAACGGGAGGAAATTTGACCCCCTACATCAGATTTAACGTGCAACAGGCCCATATAATGGCGGATCTTCAGTGAAATTGGGTTTTGAACCTGAAACCCTCTGGTTGAGAAGCCGAAACCTTACCACTAGGCAATCAACAACAGCAATCATTCGAATTTATAACAGCCACACTTGGATTTCTAATCTCATAGACATTAAAGTCAGCAAAACTGCTAGAGGAAATCTCTCATCAGTGGCATAGCAAAGGACAGGAAAAGGAGGCTGTCAATGCCCAAGCCACAGTCTCTGGATAGGGTGCCCATGAAGAAAAACATTTATACATTTAAATCAACGGATGGGAAAGGAAGGAGTGACAAACTTCATATGCCCAGGCCCCATAAATTGTTATGCCAAAGTCGCTCAACCAATCAGTGAACACTAGTGCAGTTATTGAAACTAATAAAAAAATATAGCAAGATAATGGATTTGAAACAAATGGAAAACAGAAGTTATAGATAGCTTGAAAGCACAGTTAACACCAAATATACTTTAATACTTAAATATATCTAAGATTCTCTACCACTCAAAACTGAGGGTTTTTACAGCAGTCTCTGCATACAAAAGAATAACTAGATAAGTTAAAATTTTAGCCCAGAGTAGAATGTTCAGAAAAAAAAAAGTTGAACCTAATAATTTGTCAGGCTAACAACTGTGTAGGCTTATCGGTTATTCCAGGCTTAAGGGAGATCCTTATAGGTAACTAGAATACTAAAACTGTCATTGTGTAAGAAGCAAGCAAATTAATAAAATTCATTTTTTAGAAACCTCGCCAGTCTTGTTAACTACAATAAAACATCTTCTAGAAATTGGTGTATGAGGCATCATAACGGGAAATAATTCCCGTGAAAGAAATCTAGGCTTTGATCTACATTTTTTAATCGACAAACAATCTAGATCTTCATTTATACTGTACTACATATATGAGAAGACAGTGAGTATTCAAGAGTTTTCTGCCTTTTCACATTACTATTTTAAAATTAGAAATCAATGCAATAGAACAATGATAATGTCAAAGGATATGCAAATAGTTTTGAAAAGGATGTCAAAAGAATTAATCGGATTTTGTTTTTTAAGTCAAATACACATATTGTAGAAAAGTAGACTACTTAAAAAAGATCACATTATGATACCCAGTGTTTTATAGATAAAGAATTCATTTAATTTTTTTTCTTTTTGCCTATTCTTGTAATAATATAACTATTCTAAAGATGAGATAACTTAAAATAAAACACCTAGTTACAAAATATCTTTGAATGAAGCAATTTTGTTTTTATAAATGCAATAATTTATGAAAAGAAAATGCATAAAATAGAAAAAATGAAATGCATAATAAAACAAAAGAGCTATTTTTACTTCATTTCTGAAATTCATGCATGTACAAGAAAAAGAGAAATAGGAATAACTACAGGTTTAAGGTGCCATAAAAATTAATTTTGATAAACTGTCAAAGAAAGAAATTGCCAATTCTTTTATTAAAAAAGTAATAACATGTATTTTTAAAGTCAAATACAGTACAAAATAATAAATAAATAATCATATAAAGTAAATAAATAAATAGTATATAAATAAAATCAGATATCAAGTATTTCAGACAATAGCCAAATTACAAATGAAATGTCAAAGGATACAGGTTTATTTGAATCATCTGGAAAAGATATTAATAATTAAATATATCATAAATATATAATAATGTTATATATTGTAATTCTCCTTAGAGAAAAAATATATAAAATATCATTTTTTAAATATAAATGACACATCCATATTAGTTTTCATGAGTTTTAGTAAAATAATTATTTATGCCTGTAATTAAAAATAGACTTCAAATTTATAATAGGATGATTTTTGTTAAAGAAAAACAAACAAATCAAGTTATTCTAGTTCAATATTATGATTATTTCACAAAATTTGAAATTATCTGATCAAATGAATTATAGAGATATATAGGATAGCTACATACATGAAAATGGTCGGAAATGGTGGTGGTCGAAAATGGCGAAAACATGGTCATCAAATACGTAAAATTAAATATGGAGATTCATATAAACAGCTAGCAAGTCATATTTTTGAAAACTCCATACAGTATACAGTAAAAGTGATACTTTAAAAAATTATTAGCCTATTATTTTACATCCCTGCAATGCACTAAAATATTATGTTTCTTATAATTTTCTGTTTATCATCTAATCAATAAAATTTAAATTAAATGTTATCAAATAAAAGTAAGTATGCATAATTAAATTTCATAAGCATAAAAATATACAAACTTAATACATAATATATAAACATTTAAGAATATTTTTTAAAATTCTAATCAATGCTTTTTTTAACCACATTAACACCAGTACTCTAAATGAAACTAGGCAAAAAGAGCAAAAAATAGTATTATCTCCAATCCGGTACTAAATTTAAATGCCTAAGAACTCAGCTGTCTTCATCTTCTTTCTTAACTATTTATGGGAAAATGCTTATCAGTTTGATTACCAATTTTTTTCTCTGTAGAGTTAGGAATAAAAAGCACTTTCTCTAGCCATTTTACACAATTTTAGTAAACAAGGTACACTCAGTAAAATTTTAATAAACAAGATATAGATAAACATGTAAGCAAAAACTGTGTGAAGTTAGAGTGATTCAGTGAAAAGTGAGCTGTGTGTAAACAGTCATCAAAATATATTTCCGCGTGTCAAATTTAACAATCATACACCTCAAAATCTAGTGCAAAATTGTATGTCTTTTGGCACAAAATTGACGTATTTAGTGCATTTGTCATGTCTTTAGCTCCTTGCCAGATATTAAAAATGGACCAAATTTTCTTACTTTCAAATTTTTTCAGTAAAAGAGTGAAAGGTTAAATTTAGTCACAAGTTTCCTTCTTTTTCAACAAGGATTTCCAATAGGCGGCATGTGTACAAGCAAGTATTATGCCTTAAAATTTCAAAACAAATTATGTGAGTATCTCGTGATAAAAAAATATTTTAATAACAAAATTAAATTATCTATAAAATTTGTAAGATCCAGATTTTAATTGCATGAATACAAGCAAGTTCTAATTAAACGTAAGACAAACCTTGACATATCATACATCTTAACTGCAGAAAACAAAAAGAATTAACTCAGGATTAAAGATTCCAGTTGATTCAGTGTTTCTTCAAAAACTTATCTTCAGTCTGTTGTAAATGTACACTCACAGAAACAGCGACAAATCCAGAATTCCAGTCTGGGAGGAGCTGAGGTCATAAAAATTTTGTATCGTCATGACAAATGTCAAACCTCATGGCTTATGTAAACCAAAACACTTTAACTTTACAGACTTTACTCACCTGACAATAATAATCATAAAGAACAGTACAATACTTTCGATAAGTTAATAAAAAATACAATGAAATAACTAGACAAAAAATGTTTTCAACCGCATCAACACTACATGTACAAGTGGAATGACTAGAAAAGTAGGAAAATTTTCGAGCCTGTCAAGCCAAAAAGCAATGCTGTCATGTTTTTATTATTTTTTGGAAAAGGAGAAATTAAGAACAATCAGTTGTAGTGATTCTAAATAAAGTCAAGAATTCTGGTTTGGCTCTGGTGGTGGTGGGGGGCTGCAGCCCGATAGCCACACTCCTGGATTCGCCACTGCACAGACATTATAAAATCAAAGCAAACAGTTACCAAGCAGAAACTTTTGTTAAATAAATAAAATATAATATAGAATTTTTGTACATATAAGATGGTGAAGATTTAAAAGTAAAAATGAATGAGACTAGAAACTTGTTTTTAAAATAATAAAAAGAAGAAATACAAGAAGTGATTAAAATATTAAGTTAATAAATGCATTCCTCTTGAAGGAAAATGAATGTTAAATTTACTCTGGGATAGATAAAATATGAACTTTACAATTTACATTATAAATTTCACATATATTTTGACAAATACAGAAGTAAGAAGAAATAGAAATAATATTTGCAATGTTGGTAATAATGAAATACATAATATTTCATCAATAGAAAAAAAAATAATGATACAATGAATTTCATAAGCACATTTTGCCCATTGTAAATACTACAGTAAAATTTATTTTCATACCTTTTTTTAGGGCACCCATTTAAAAGATCATGTCATATCAGAATCAGTTCAAAGTTCAACCCACAACCTTTATTTCCACCTAAAAAATCATCCAAACAAACAAAATGAAGCTCAAAATTTTGTAACCATGGTTACGTTCAGGTTACAGTCAATCTTCACAACTGAGATCTGTGATTTAGTCTATTCACTATGTCGAACTGAGGTACACAGGTAAATTTGTAAATAGATGTAGTAATGCTTTTAAGCTATGATAATAAATTTAAGGTTCGAAGATTTACATTTTTTTAACCTAATGTATTGACGATGGCTCTGATGACGTAATACAAAACAAGGAACTATCAATGTATCATTTGGTAAGAAGAATCTCCATTTCATTACTTTTGCTGAAAAAGAAGTGACATAATATATCGGATTTGACCCACTGCATATAATGCATTACAATCTTTCTAGATGAATAGGCAACAGTTTAACCAATAAAGTAAAAGTCACTAGAGGGCGACACTATAAAAGACTACTCTGCTGTTAATGCACTGCTGTTTACTAGACTCTAGGGGCTAGAAAATTCCGCAGTTTTCACCTTCGAAAATTCGTCCAGTTTATTGGGATGCAAAGATGCAACATGTCTTTTTAAGCTGCGTAGGTGTTTGAAACTTCTAGGGCACTCTTCACATGAAAATTTAACATCATCATCAACCTCCATAGCATAACATATCAAAAATAAATTTTTAAACGGATTAAATAAAAAAAAAGCAAATGCAAAAATGACAATCGGCATGCGAATTTCACTCTCAACACAAACACACCAGCAGTTGAAATAGCGCGAATGGCGTTGCGCATGCGCAATATCAACTTCTTCCTCTTCCCCTCGTAACTTTTTCCCTTCGTTCCCCTCGGTGCAAAATTTTCGGTGCTGGCCCTAGACGCTTCTCTGCTGTTTCAATGGAGGGGGAAAAAAGACATCATTTTACGTTAAGTTGTAGTATTGATATACGACACCACTTTTTTTTTTCTGTTAGTTGTTTTTTTGAAAATTGAGAGTTTTCGTTCAGTTTTCTTTTTGCTCTCTCTAGAATTTCTAATCATCTGAAAGTTTTTTTTCTCAAAAACTTGAATAAATCATCTTATAAAAATGTACTCACTAAATATAAGATTTATTCAGAATCGTTCTGTTAAAAAAGAGTGTATTTATAATCAATATTGATACAAAATTATTGATTAAAAATATACAAACTGTGAAAAATTTATACATTAGTCTATTTCAAGATTTACAGAAAAATAAATGAAATCTTTTAATGGTAAAATACCACCCAAAACATTTTTGAGGATAGAAAATGATTTCACTCGATTTAGATATCTTTTATTGTGCCGGTCGGCAGTGGGAACGTTGAGTCAGTCTGACCTAGAATTAAAGGGAGATCTCCTATACTAACTATTTTTCACGTTTCCATCGGCGGGGATAAAATAAGTTATTTTTAAAATTAACAGTTGTTTGCACTTCGAAAATTATATAAAATTACGTGAGAGATCTAGCATTAGTGAAAAGCGATTGTTGCTTAGCCATTTTATCTATCGAATCCGTATTAGCCAAAAACAACTAAATCATGATATTATCAACGAATCTGCTATAAAACATGTAAGAAAATAAAACAAAAATCACGTATTGTAAACTTATTCTAGTAAGCCGCATACCAAATTGTATTTATGAAGCTATTATTTCTATTATTCGATTTATTAACAATTTTTTGCGTAATTGAAATGTTAACATTATAAAAACTAGAAAATCATTTGTGAAAATTTTTTTCAAAGCTCCGCAAGTCAACTTCGCACCAGGCCCCGCTTTTTTTCGGGCCGGCTCTGGATGTAACTTACCCATACAAATGTTTGGCATCTTTAAAAATGTGGCAGAAAATTTGACATACGACCTATTGATATAACAGTGATGATCAAAATTATTTCAGTAAAAAAAATCTTTTGCTAATTTGTAACAACTGACTTTAAATATTTATTGCAACTGTTTCTCATATTTTTTTGGTATTCTTTTAGGCTTGTCGTTAATCTTCTGTTTTTATATTTTAAATTAAAAAAATTACAATTATCACTAATGAATCAATAGTGGGATATTTTATTATAGTTGCACAATCATTTATTAAATACATTGTCTTTAGCAGCTTTCAATTTGGATTTAAATTTTTTAATAAATTTCCTAATTCCCTTCCCTATTACTTTCTTTTGAAAATGATTAAATGATTCTTGTCAAATTCCTTATATATGAAATGTGTTAATTAGTGTAACTATTACCTTATAGACTTCAGATTCTATAAAATAAAATGCTCCCTGAAACTCCTATTCAATATCTTGTTATTTGTGTTTTAATATGACTGTGGATTGTATTGAGGGAACAACAATCAGTTTTAAACTTCTGTGTAAACTCAATTTGTTTTGTTAAGTTAATATTTCGCTTTGAAGATAGACAAGGACTGTTTCGCGACAGACAACAACGTGATTTGAACTTGTGTTTGATGATAACACCTACACCACCATCCCTTTCCCCAAACTTCCACGCCACGTTACACAAGGAAGGATACCATACGCTACAACGCGAGGAGTATTGGCAAACGGCACATTTTAAATGCATGAAGCTTGCGTATATGGTGGATTTTTGATGCAATCGGGTGTCGAAGCATGGCTTCCCCAAGCTTAGCGGTCTTTAGACGTAAGCTCAGATTTTGAAGTACATGAAGAGTTAACATTGCACATTAATATAATGTAAGCGACTTGATATTTTAAAGCAACATTCTTTTTCTATCACTATTTATTAATTTACCTACTATAGTTTCTTCACACAGAACCATGTTTCATTTTCTTTTTTTCTTTGTTGTATGCAAAGTATACATAGAGAAAGTGTTATAATTATCAGCAAATTCGACTTCCGTATTTTGAAGCGTATCCAAGTTTCAAATCTCGTTGAGGCTGCAAAGGGAAAAAAATAACTTTGTCTGTAGGTCTGATGGCTTTATATTTCTTTTTAATTCAGAGAAAATGCATAGATGTTCTGAATTTACGCCAATCACATACAAAACATAAACTCATGCAAATAAGTATAGCTCTTGTTCAAATGATACGCGTTGTGAACGTTCTATATCTAAGTGTGATTTATTTATCAGAAATTCTGTATTCTTGTTTTACAGAATGATAGAATAGTCCTAACTGGTAACAACAACAAAGCGAAAAGGGAAATGTACTCACCTGAATGTCTTGGAAAACGCGGAATAATGTTTAAGAGAAAATTAATAGAGTGTTCTACAGCTTGATTAATTGATTAAAGGGGTTTATGGGATTTTCAGCTACAAAGACTATTATCTCCTATTCATTCCAAAATTCCTTTCAATCCTCTTCAAAAAACAAAGAAAAGTTGCCATAAAAAGATGTCTAAACTATTGCCGATCAGATTCGGTCAAGACAAAAAAAAAAAAAAAAATGGCGCCCTACTATAGTAAAGCCTTTATCTACTTTCTCCTGTCTACAGCTGAAACCATTCATCATAAAAGTGTGAAACTTTGCGAATGACTTAATAAAGGGATGAAATAAACATTCACCAGAAAAAAAATCTAAATATGACCGTCAAGAGTGTATTCGCTTGAAAATCCGTAGTGTATATGCAAATAATTTTCGATGCGATGAAATGTTTGTAGCTTCTATGAAACCTACAAACATTTCAGAAGAACTTGTTGTAGACATTGGTGCTGGACTGAAAGTTTGAAGCTCTGTTCTGCTCTACTAGAACAGCAACCTCCTCTACTAATTATGTAGAAACGAGTTTTTTTCCCCTTTTCTCCAGGATGAACAGACAATAATTAAGTTTCTTCAAACTTCATTATCATTTTTTGGGGTCCTTTAGCAGAGTCAAAGCCCCCTTGAAAGTCCGAAATTTCCGTAGAGCAACAGGTTCGGTATCAAAACGCTGACTCCGAATCAGTGTTTTGATAAAAATAGTTTAATTAACAAAGCGCGATCTCATAAACTCAAGACCATTATGAGTGGCGAGCACATTGAAAACAAGTTCTCTACGAAAGCTCGTAGGTTTTATACCAGCTACCGCATTTCATCGAAAAAATTCATAAAACAGATTGATTTCAATATTTCATAAATTTCAATGGTCTGAGCTCGCCTGAGTCTAGAACAAAGAACAGTTAGGAAATTATGTCTGTGTGTATGTGGACATAGTAATCTAAAAACGAAATGAGTTAATTGAAAGTTATTTGATATGCCGTGTACTAAAATTATAGATCTCTGTCAAATTTTGGACCAAATCTGTCAATGAGCAGACAGTCTATCGGATTGTCTGTGAGCGCGATAACCCAAATTGGTTAAAAAATTGGTGGTCCATATCAATTTATAATAACATTAAATAAATCCTCAAAAAATATTATTTTAAAATTCTTTAATACAAATGTGATGAATGAAGCTGTGACTGTATTTCTAAAATTATATCTGTCCGTAAATATAGCATTTCTAATAGCTATAAAATTTTTATTCTATTATTTTAAAACCTTCAGCGGGCCTGATAGAACCTCTTTGCGGGTCGTAGTTTGCCCATCATTGAGCAACAATTTGATGATCAAATTTAACATGTTGTCTTTACGCAAAAACCGTAGACCTGCATCAAATATAGGGTCAAAATCGTCAATGGAAAAAGAGATACTTTTCCAAATACATTCTCGATTTTTTTTTCATTTTACTGCTAAATTACTCAAACAAGAGCTGTATCGAATCAGAGAAAATCCAGCAGAGAACATGCGTGTTTTTTTTAGAAAGTATAAGCGTTTGAAAACCATTTTTTCCCCAGTATCAGTAAGAACCCAAATATTGCTAGTTTGATAATAAAATCGTGATATTTTTTAACAGTTTTATTAAAATTAGATATAATTTCGTACGGAAGTATTGAATTTTAGCCTGCACATAGTTGCAGTTTTAATATTTTATATATGAAAACATAAAAATGCGTAATTTAAAATTATTTTCGTGTAGAATATTAAACTATTTTATCCACTTAAAAACCTGTAAATGTTGATGTGGAGATGTTCACGTCATCTTTTTCCTCATTGTTTAACACCCAGTTTTCCTTCCTTGTAAAACTGAAAATAAGGAAACCTCATTCATTATTTTCACATTCTATCCTATTTTATTGACTACTAAAATTTCATGGTTCTGTGGAGAAATCAATTAATTATTTTGTTACTAAATTACTACTGCAGAATGAATAAGCTTCCTGAAAAAAAGAGTTAAAATAGGCCTATTTCTTAGAATATGACTGGGGTTGCCATAATTTCCAAGCTTTGATACAGGTCGTTTAAGTGCTAAATAAATAAAACATGAAAAAAAGTGGGTAGGTAATGGTTTAATTTACTCTGATAAAAAAAATCAACAAAAATTTAGCAATCTAATAAAATGAATACGTAGAATAATAAAAAAAGATTGCATGGCTAATCTTTATAGCCCAGCAATATTTTAAAGTTAATTTTACTTTCTTAATTATATCATTTTCTTCTTTCACATATTTATAAAATTCGGCGCAAGACATTTTAAATTTATAATGACAAGTCAAAATTGCTTCAACTGTCTCCACTGGCAATCTGTTTGGGAAAATATCATCTCCACATTTGCCTTGTGGGCTGGAATGGCAAATATGTATTCGAATAGCTTTATTAGACATGTCTTCTGATCAATATACTTTGTATCTGCAAAAAACATCAGTCATTGCTCCTCCATACTCAATTTCATAGTCGCTTCGCAGTTTTGGTTGGTATTATTTTTCGGTAAATAATCTTTTAGACATACAAACTGGTTGAATGGAATCTCAGTTTTGCCAATGTAGATGATTCTTATTTGTAAATATGCAATTGTAATTTCTATTTCTTCCCATTCAGGAACTTGGTTGAGAGTCATCCGAAAACGGTACAAATAGTAATACGGGGCTCAGAAGTGAAATAGTACCGTATATACTGGGCGTGTGGCAACCCAAAATATGACGGATTTGCATATAGATTTGCTCAAACTTTGATTAAAAGTATTTGTATTTTTTTACATGCAGTTGACAACATTTATCTGAGGATTATTTGTAAAAAAGAGTGGTTAAAAATATGCATATTATAAAAATTTCTATGCAGAACAAGCTATAAAAAATTACCGAAATCATTCCTTCTTTTAGATGATATTGAAGTATTCATTAGAGTGTGTATAGTCTTCTGCATATTAATTCTTTTGCAAGAAAAATATCTCTGCGTTAAGTTTTTTTTTTCATATGGAATATTTCATTTCTATAAGACAGCTCGCAGGAAAACTTATATAGAATCGGTTAAAAACAGATGTCAGTATTTTTCTTTTATTTAGGAGCAATATTTCAATCATTTTTATTATTTTGAATTGTTAGAATTTCACTGTTGTGTTATCTTGTTTTTTCGAATGTCTGAATAATATTGATTGCTCTCTTTTAATTTACAATGAATGTAAAAATTAAAGACGTTTTTAAAACAGCATGAACACTGTATTTGCATTAAATTTTAATATTTTCGGTAAATCTTTATACCCTCTAAGCAGCCGAATTGTCTTTTCCCGTTTTCCACGTTCATTTCAAAGGCAGATAATTCATGCTTATATGTACATTTTCTTAAAATTGAACGTATAAAATATTCCTCAGATTTCGGAGATATGATTAAATACAAAAAAGTTCAGTTGATTCAGTTTAGAAGCTAATTTTTCAGGACTTAAAGCTATTTGATTAAAATAATTTGGCGCTTAGAGAATTTCTTCTTTCAGTAAATCTGGCTCATATTAATAGTTCATTATGAATTTCCTTTATACAATGCGATATTGTTGGAAAAAATTTCTACTTTGTGAATGGATTTTATTGAATTTCTCTGTAGATAGTAAATTCTATCTTTTAAAAATTTCTCATTTGCTTCTTGAAATTAATGTTTTTCTTTCTTCCTTTTTTTTGCTAGTATTTGAAATTCATTTTAAAGCAGTCAGCACAATTAAATCAGTAGTTTGAAAAAGAGGACGAATTCGAAAACTTTGATTTTAGGGAAATAAAAAAAAAGACTTCCTTTTTTTCAAATTTATTATTTTTTCTTAACCAAATTTTTATATGAGATTCTTTACACTAACCCAATATTCCTGAACCTTTAACACATCAGTTGTTCAGTTGTAGATCTAGAAAAATCTATAGAGATCTCGGATTTATAACTATCTTATATAGTTATAGATTTTTTTTTACTATAAAGTTGTTAGAGTTATTTTTCAAATCTGTGTTTCATTTGTTAAAGTGTTCTTTTCTCTTCTGTAAGAATGCAATGCAGCTTTTCACAGAAATGAGAAAGGCTCTCTAGGGTAAAAGGTCAACAATAAAATTCTAAACATATTGCATAACCGTAAACTTGTTCTAAAAGGCCCATTCGTACAGTGTTACACGTTCAGTTAGCTTTTAGTTTTATAATTGAGCAAGAAATAGTCTCTCGACATCAAAATTGATGCTAACACGTGATCAAAATTCAACTGAACAGAATAGAAACACGAAATCGTCTGCTTGAAAAACAGCTGTCTTAATAAAACAACTCATTATGAAATGGGCCTTGTTCACTATTGGAGTCCTTGATTACGTTATTTGTCACTGCTTACTCAACACGGTGCTTAGTGTAAACTTTCTCCTCAATCAAAAAACTCGTCTGTCGAGTATTCAACACGTGTCCTATTTTCCGGTTTCGGGGTCTCGTGGAAGTTCATGACCGAAAAAACTGAGAACTCAAAGAGAACCTTTTCCTTTTAGTAAACGCGACAGTTGAAAGTGATCAAAAAGAGGTGAGAGTGGTTAAAAAGAAGGAAAGAAAAAGAAATTGCGCCAAACATTTCGCTTTCTAGTTGTTGAAATGGGTGGATTTCCACACTGTTTTGGATGCACTTTGTTTTGTAGAGATGCGAGTTTGTAACATACAATAAAGATATGAAGCTTTCTTTATGAAACGAGTTTTTAAAATTTTTTTAAATTGCTGAAAAAATTTGAACAGTTGCGAATTAAAAAATGAGTATCATGAGAATTTTCAAAATTAGAAAATGAAATACAACGCTGTTTCTTTGTAGAGATAATTTCTAATATAATAGATTATTTTTTTATTAAAAAAAGCAGTTGAGAGCAATTTAAAATGCCATTCCAGTTTACTTCGCAAAAAAACCAGCGGGTTTTTCTCCTCTCGGCTTTCCTACATACTTAAGCAATACAGTGGTGTAGCGAGGGTAAATAGCTCCCTGAGCATGGTATTTTTCGCACCTCATGGTATTTGATTTTAAAAAGTGAAATAAACGCATTAACGTTCTGTCACCAAGGCCAGTGGCGTAACGAGAGTAAGTGACCGCCGGAAAATATTAAGATTTTTTAAAATCCCAGTCGTCATCGGTGGCTTAACAAGCGTAAATGGCACCAGGGGTATGATATTATTTTTTGTACCCTCATTATATTTTGCTTTAAAAATAACTTAAACATGGTAATGTTTTGATTCCATAGCTCACCCTGAAACTGGCACCCGGGACATCTATACACCCTTGCTCCTCCAGTCATTGCGCCACTGAAGCAATATGGTGCATGTTGGGGTTCGTAATAAGATGAAGGAAACCAGGTATACATATTAGACTTCTTCCTTTAGACTGACTGAGTCCCAAATTTGATGTTGATCTACATTCTTGGCCATAAAACAATACACCAAATTTCATTAACCTATTTATTATATTATATTATATTTTTGAATTATCGCATTCAAGTACACGCGAATATACAGGCCATAGATGGATTTATTCCAAAACTTGATACAAATCTGCAATTTTGAGGATAAGAGATTTCTAACTCTAACTATCGAACTCTTTGTGTTGTTTGGTTGTCCTATTAATATATGCTCATTACCGAAGATACAGACAGACTTCCAAAAAATGGAAGTCCAAAATTTGATAAAAATCTTCAATTTTGGTCGAAAGATCACGTACCAAGTTTCACTCGTGTAGCTCGTTGCGTTTCTTAATTACTGTGCTCACAACAGACAGGCAGGTATAAGTCCAAAAATGTATTTTTCAGACTCGGACAGGTCTAAAACGTGGAGATTCGCCAAAATCTCGAGGACACATTTTTTGACGATTACAATACTTTCTTATTATATATTTCGTATACTAGAAAGTAAAACAAAATCCTTAGGGCTGTTTCTTCCCTCTCTTTCAGTACTAAAAAAATTGCATAAACCCATTTTGAATTTCTTACATTTTTGAATGCATCTTCTCAACAAAAGCATTTTCCATTCTTTTCCGAAATGCGATTTTTTAATATATTTGTTACGGTCAATGTGGTAAATCGGTTATTATCTATAATCACCTCGGTAATTATACTTAATAACAGTATTTTGTGTATGGTTATTATATACTAGGCGCCTTCGGCGACCAGACGGTTCGCCCGTTTAAATTAGTCTCTGTTTGGTATTAAACGTATTTATTTCTCATTGATACACCAAATTTTATACAAAATAAGAAGACAAAGAATATTACAGGTAAACATTAAGGAAACTGGATCGTAGAAAAAAAAGGAGACTCAAAATTACAGTTATTTTCTTAACAAGAAAATAAATTCACTTGTTTACTAGCGCTCGTTCGCCGTCGGTTATTATCCTCGAACCGGATATCCTCCCCACCCTGGACAACCTTCAGAGGTATGACCAGTTAAATAGGAAGAGTTAACTCTTTACCGCCAAGGCGTAATACGCACGATCTTTAAAAAAAATAATCTTCGCATCACGGCCTTTGATCAGATTGTCGACACGAGCCCTTTTCCACATGTGTCGTGGCGTCACGTTTTCATGCAACAACACGACATCTCCTTCTCGGACGTGAGATGATTTGTCGTTATTGCGTACCTGGTGAAAAGTGCTCAGTTGTAACAAATACTCCTTAGGCAATTTTCTCCAAAAGGTGTCTAGTAAGTCCTGTTGAATCCTGTAATTCCTTGTGAGATTCGTGATCTTTTGTTTCGAATGGGAAGGTACTAACGTTAATTTCTTGTCTGTCAAAAAATGAGCTGGCGTTAGTATTTCATCGCTGTCATTTTCCTGCTCATATACTAGAGTTCTACTATTCAAGGCTGCTTATATTCCTATCAATGCTGTTTTAAGACCTTATTCGTCTAGGAGGGCTTGGTCAAGCGATTTTCTGAGGCATTGCTTCGTCAAGCCGATTAACCGCTCCCACCAACCACCCCACCAAGCCGCCCGTGAAACTATGAACTTCCACTTTATATCATTAATGGCATAAAATTGTTGCACCTTAGTTGAGGTTAAGATATTCCAAAGAGAAATCAATTCTCTGTTTGCAGCACGTAAGGTGGTGGCGTTATCGGTATAAACAGTATGGGGTAATCCGCGTCGACCAACAAATCGTTGCAATGCCACCAAGAACTTATCCGTAGCCAAATATGAAATTAGCTCAATATCAATGTTCGCGTTGTTGAGCATGTGAACAGTGCAATGTAAGCAGTGTCCAAAGATTTAGAATTACGTACATATAGTGGACCTGCGAAGTCAATCCCTGTTGTTAAGAATGGAATGCAAGGGGTCACTCTATCCGCTGGAAGTGAAGCTTCAATATGGGTACCACGAGGAGCCTTAGAAAGCCTACATGGTAGGCATCTGTGGATAACTCGTTTTAGTGCTTCACGTCCACGTAGAATCCAATAATTCGACCGCAGCTCTGAAAGAACAATTCTGACACCCAAGTGATGCAGACGCACATGAGTGTGGCGTATGAGAAGTTGCACAAAATGATGAGAACCAGCAAATAACAAGGGACGTTTCTCTTCCGAAGTAACCGGTGCAAACTGCAATCTGCCTGTAAGTCGTAAATGATTTTTCCTTAAGAAAAAGGTTGAAGCGAGCAATCTTCGATTTAGCAGGTAATGGCGTAGAATTTTCAAGTGCTTTTATTAACGCAGGGAAGCACTGTTTTTGAACGACAAGTATCCAATATTCCCTAGCCTTTTTAATTTCATCTGAAGTTAAACCCTGAGATAACCGGTGCGTGGACTCGCAATTATTTAGAAAATATAAAACCCAAGCTGTAACTCTAAGAAGTCAGGTGCATGAGCTGAAGTATGATTTGTTTATAACAGGCTGAAATGTTGCAGTACACAAAGGTTGCACTTTTGGCTTCCGAGCTTCAGCTGTGCATTGTGGAACTTTTTTTAATGAGTCTGATTCAGTAGGCCAATTGTCTGGATCTTGACTCAACCAATCGGGACCATTCCACCGAGTATCCAATGATGACAGTTCGGCTGGTGAAATGCCTCTTGAAATATGATTCGCTGGTTCTGAGATCCTGGACAATGTCGTCACTGTGATGGTGTCGCATGGTGAAGTATTTCTGTTGTAAGGTTGCAGACGAGTGTTTTACAACGATTTGTATCCCCTCGCGAATCCAACTTAACGCTACAGTTGAATCAATCCACAGTGTTGCTGCATTGTGATCCAGTGGAGTGTTAGAACGTAAATAATGAAGCAAACGAGCTCCAATCAGGCATGCCATGAGCTCAAGTCGAGGAAGTGTGATCCTTTTCAATGGAGAAAGTCTATTGCGACTACATAACTACCGGAATTTAGCTGTTTTGCCTTCTTGAAAACGAACGTATAACACAACTCCAAAAGCTCTTTCAGAATTCTGAAAGAGTAATCTGATGAAGATGATAGTCCCATCCATCTAGGTATACCTATGTCAGTCAGTGATGAAAGTTCAGAAATCCATTTGTTCTACTGTTTGGTAATATCTGGAGGTAGAATTTCATCCTATTGGACTCCAGTCAGCCATGTATCTTGGAAAAGAATTTTCCACACAACTATTGTAGGTGCAAAGAGCCCCAATGGGTCATAAAATTTGGCTATGGATTTAAGAAGCTGGCGTTTAGTAGCAGGTTCCAGTAAGTACTGGTTAATGTCTTTGACACTCATTTGAAATGTGTCTTCATAAGTGTTCCACTTTACACCCAGAAGTCTGTAATTTCTTTGAACTCCACATTATCTTCTTGCCACATTCCTCTTAATCGTTGTGAATTAGTTTGTCGTCGTGCTATCCGACCTTTGCTCACTTGGTCAAAGGACGGCTAATCAATGGCATTAAATTCTTCATTTCAGAATAGAGCGCTGAAGCATCATCTTCTGTACATAATCTCATAATAAAATCATCCATGAAAATGTTACCTTCAAGTTGTTTAGATGCAAGGAGTAAGCGTCAGAGTTTTTACTTACTAATTCTCGAATACTTGCTGATAAAAGAAAAGAACTGGGGTTCAAACCAAATGGTAAACGTGAAAATCTATAAATGAGGATATCATTCAAAAGATGTGTTTTCCCATCTGCATCTCTTTCAGTCGTAAACCATAAAAATCTTGTTGCATCTCGGTCTTCTTTAGTCAAGGTCAGCTGTAGAAAAGCTTGACTACCATCACAAATTTTTGCTTGTTTATGTGGTCTAAAACTTAATAATGTGGCTAACATTTCTGGCAATAGATTTGGCCCTTTTTCAAGAACTTCATTCAAAGATAGGTTTCCTGGTGAGTGGGAAGATCCACACAATACGATATTTTACATTTTGATTTTTCTGCTTTTTAACAGCATGATGTGGTAAATAAAATGTTCTGGATCCATTAGATGGTGTTTCTGGAGCGATCTCTACTTGATTCTTATCAATGTAATCTTGCATTAGTTCCGTATAAATGTTTTGAAAATAAGTGTTTTCAAACTTCTTCTGTAAGCACTTCAAACGTTGTAAAGCAACATCATAATTATTTGATGAGAGAGTCCTGTCTTTTTTCCATGGCAATTTAACGACACGTCTGCCATACATCACCTTGTAAGATTAGTGAAACTGCTTCAAAATTTCTCTGTTAAGCGTAGACATCTCGTTTTCTTGGCCTGCTTCAATTCCAAGAGTCTCCAGGTCCCAAAAGGTGCGTACATCTTCATCTTCCTTTTGCAGGGTTACTTTGTCCGTGCAGATGTTATGAATAGCAGATGCTTTAGCAAACTTTATGTTGGTCATAAATCTAGAATAACTTAGAATCCATCCAAATACAGAAGGCATCAAAACTAGACTCTCAGTCAGCTTCTTAAGAGGCTTAACAGTCATTACAGTCCAGTAAAAGTCAGCTCCAACCAAAACCTCGATTGGCAAATCACCTGCCTTTTCATATGGATCAGCAAGTTTCAGTTTCTTTTGCCGAGAAAAAAGAGTAATATCCGTTAGAACAGTTTGATGAGGTGTATACGTATTAGAGCTCTCAAACAGACTTAAGCTAACACTTGATTTGTTCCAAACACTAGATAATTCCAACTGAACTCTTCTTCGATGTTGCGTTTCACTTAAATGAGATTCATTTCCTCGAACCTCTAGTTTGTCAGTGCTGATCACTTTTAAATTCAAAATATCTACTAGACGATTAGAAAAAAAACTAGACTGAGAACCACCATCAAGAATACAGCGTGTTAATTTAGTAATTCCTGTGCGACTAGTAACAAACACCTTTGCGGTTTGTAAATGAGTAACATTTGATGCAAAAATATTTACTTGGTTTTCAGTTGTCAAAGGAATAAGGTCAGAGTTGGAATTTTTACAAATTGAAACATGGTGTTTCCCTTTGCACTTGATACAGAAGGCCTTAATCCTTTCTAGGACAACTCCTCACATTATGTCCTTTGTTGGTACACAAGAAGCAACGTCCAGCAGTCTTGAGCTTCTGGACACGAAATATCTATATAAGTGACAGATTTGCACTCCTGGGGCCAATGCCCTGCAACATTACAGAAGGGGAAAAAAGGTGATGGTTTCTTTGAATAATTCTTTGGCTTGTATTGAGTCTTCGAGTTAACATTAAATGCTGCTGTGGATGACAAGGCACAAAATTCTTCGGTTGGTTCACCTTTTTCAAGGTAGTAAGAGCACCCTCAACTTCTTCAGAGAGAAACTCTCGCAGTTTTGAGATGTCACTTTCTGATATTTTTTCCCGTTTGGCGTGAATGATCCATCGTCGACGAACATCATTTGGGAAAGCACGTAGAATTTTGGGCGTTAAAATTCGGCCGTATTTGTTTATATCTTCTCCCAAAGCAGTTAAAGCTTAAAGCCTCCTATTACACTTTATAAAAATATTATTTAGAGACAACTGCAAATCTGATCAAAAATTATCTTTCACACCACCATATCCCGATCCTCCCACTCATTACATAGAAGCCACAATTATCTCACTCAATCTTAAAAATAAAGACCCTCTCATTGTTGTCTCAACATACATTCCTCCTTCATCTGATCCGTTGCTCTTTACATTTGACATTGAAAACATCATGCAACTTGGCCCAACATGCATGTTCGGTGGAGATTTTAATGCTCACAACATTAAGTGGGGTTCCAAAAAAGACTACAACTAGAGGAAAACAACTCAAATCCTTTGCTGACAAAGCAGGACTTGATATTTTTGCCCCCCACCAGACATGGACAATTTCCAGCATCTTAAATTGACTTCGCCAATACCAAAAATTTTCTCTATCCTTATTATATAAATTCTGTCCCATAACTGAGCTCGGATCATAACCCAGTCATTATTAATTTTTATTTCAACTATCACACCCCTAAACCAGAACAATTTACTAAAACTAACTGAGAAAATTGCACAATAGAATTATGTAACCTCTCAGCTCACCCTCTTCATAACATAAACAACAAAGATGAATTAGATAATAGTGTAGACTCCCTCACTGAGGAAATTTTAAATGCCTTCCATAATAACTCTAAAGGATTGGATCCTAAAATCGTTAAAACAAATAGTAAACTCAGAGAAATCTACTCCCTCAGGAACAAAGCTAAAAGAGACTGGCAAAATACAAGAAATACTGCCTTCAATGAACTCTACAACAAACTTAATAAACAAGTCAAAAATCTCAAAAAAGAACTTTATCATTCTGAATGGAAAGGTAAACTTATTGCTCTCCAGCCAAGTGACACCTTCTGGGATACTTCTAAGAGAATGCACAAAAACATAATAAAATATCCGCCCTTAAAGGCCCCACCAGTATCACCTTGTCAAACACTGACAAAGCAGAAATCATAGCCGACAGTCTACAAGATCAATTCACTCTCAACAACCTTACTGACACAGTAACAGAGAACTTTGTAAATCACTCTATCAATGAATTCAATAATCTTGACAATTTCCCACCCCTGCCTACTCCTAAACCAACTGACATCACTAAATATATAAGAAAAGTCAATATACACAAAGCCCCAGGCAGCGTTGGTATCACAAAGAACATGCTCAGAAATCTTCTAATACTCACTCTTATTAAAATTATTCACATCATAAATAATATTTTTAAACTTCACTATTTTCCCATTTCTTGGAGAATTGCCATTGTCGTCCCTATACTCAAACCCGGTAAAGACCCTACTGATCCTACTAGTTACAGACCAATTTCTCTACACCCCACACTAAGTAAAGTTACAGAGCATTTTATTCTCACACAGCTTAATTACTTCCTTAATAAAGATAACATTCTCATGCCACATAAATTTGGCTTCAAGCCCAAACTCTCTATAACACACCAACTCCTCAGAGATGCTGAATTTATTACATCCGGATTCGAAAACAGATTCAGCACAGGTGCAGTTTTCTTAGACATACAAAAAGCTTTTGATCGAGTCTGGATTAATGGTCTAACATACAAACTTATCTCACACAAAATTCTCTCATTAAACTCATAACTACTTTCCTAGCAAATAGACAATTTAAAGTACGAATTGGCAACTCACTCTCCAGACTTCATTCAATACAGGCCGGCGTGCCACAGGGGGCGAAATTAAGCCCATGCCTTTATTCCATATTTATTAATGACATTCCACAAAAACACAACATTACACTTTGGATTTATGCCGTTGACACAGCGATACTGGCAAAAAATAAGAATTTAAAATTCATTGCCAGCTTTCTTAACAGTAATCTCAAAGACCTCGAATCCTGGTTCGTTAAATGAAAAATCGCAGCCAACCCAAGTAAAACTGAACTTTTTCTCTTCTCGAAGAGAAGAAAATTAAATCGAGAAAAATATTCCTCCAAAATACTGAAATGCCCTGGTCTCAGGAATTAAAATATCTAGGCGTAATCTTAGACGCGAAACTAAACTGGAAATCTCATAATAGCTATGTTAGACAGAAGTTCCGTGATAATTGCCGTAAACTCTTCCCCCTAATAACGCGGAACTCCGAAATGAATATTGAAAACAAAGTGCTTATCTACACTGCGATTCTCAGACCGGTTCTTACTTATGCAAGTACAGCATGGGCTTACGCTTGCAAAAGCTACTTCAAAAGCATTGATAGCTGCCAGAACATATTCTCAGACAAATTTCCAAGGCCAGATGGTTCATGAGAAACGAAGATATTAGACATGCACTTAACATCCCCCCATTAAAGAATTCATTAAAAACCTCTCAATAAAGTTCTTTGAAAAACTCGAAAATATTGAAAATAGCGCTATTCAAGAACTAGATTTTTACACCCCCAATTTAAAAACCAGAAGACCCAGAGCTATTCTCCTCTAAATTAATTCAATTCTAAGTTAATTGTACTTCATCGCAATATATATCTTTTCAATCATAGATTTTTAATTCGATATTTATTTTCAATCGAAAACACCCACTTCGATATTCATGAACCATCTCCCCACCCTCCTTCTCTGAAATTGTACTGTATTCCTCACTTTTCATTGGCTGTCACCCTCTCTATCTTAATCTTCCAATTTTTCCTTCATCATGCAATATCTCCCCTGAGCCTCAACATTAAGAACATTGCAACATTAAGAAATTCGTCGTCCACTCCCACCTGGATTCAACAGCTCCTGATTGGCCCGCAGCGAAAGAAGCAACATCTTACTTAAACTGGACCCGCCTTTCTTCTTCGACCAGACCATCTTCAGAGAGCAGCGAAAGAAGATCTCGCTCTCTCAGCTCCTTTATTTACACACGAACTCTCACGAAAATTTTCGCACTTTAGACTAACCCAAGTGCGTCATTGCCCACAGACTTTATCGACTGGAGGTAAGTGTCCCTTTGGGCCACGACGTACTCCTAATTTCTCGTCTCGTTGGCTTAGAAACAGGCGTTGTATTTTCCAAAAAAATCTAAATGAACCTGGATAATTCTATTTTTATGGCCATACCTATTTTTTGAGATATTTTTCACTGTTTCATACGTTTCAGCAGTTATGCTTATATCATCCACCAAACGCGCCGGTTCATCCTTCACATAACCTCTTAGATAGACATGTTTATCTATTGTAGAAAGTTGTTGGTTCAAAGCGACTGCAGAAGAAAATTGTTCAAAAAACATATGAAATTTTTCTACATCACCAACAAAGGACTCTATTTTCATTGTAGGTAATTTTATAGTGGATTGAATGTAAGACATAGGTGCATTTGGCGAGATACCGCTGGTGCAGGATGAAGGAAAGAGAGAGTATGATGTGTTCATCGCCTCATTTGGCGAGATGGAGGCGCTTGGCGTCGTATCGATGTTTGGAATTCTAGTGCTATAAATAGAACTGTGACCTTGAGGAACGGTGAGTAACGCAGTTGCTCCGTCTCGCTGTGTATGGAAACATTTTTAAAAATTAAATAAAATTAAACAGAACATTGCATGGAAATTAAATTGATGTAATTAAAAGGCTAACTTTTTATATTTTAAAATGAAGTTAAAATGATTTTTGTGCGACAATATGCTCCGAAGTTATTGCGGTAAATCGTTAAAATTAAAGATAATTTTTAATTTGAATAAAATTCTAATTATAATTTCGTAAAGTCTAATTATAATTTCGTAAAGTTCTTTCTTAGTGAGCACCTACTACCCAAAAAGAAACCACCTGCCGATTTCAAGTTTCTAGGCTTAATGGTTTGGGAGATTTCGTGATTAGTAAGTCATGGTATTTGCCTTATATATATATATAGACGAGATAATGTCCCATCACCAACTTCACGACTCTTTCCTCTACTGTTAAGCTGGCTTCCTACCATAAGTTCTGAACTGAGCAAAATCTAATATCAAATTTGATGAGTTATCACTTGAGGAAATCAAGTTTGGCGGCAGTACTGTACTTTTAAGCCTAACAAAATTTTAATAAAAAATTGCCTATAATGCAATATAAAAAACTTTGAAAGCGTTTTCATGCCTCATAATTTTAAAATGGCAGGAAAGCATGAGATTAAATGCTTGAAGAAGGGATGAAAATCATTTCAGTCTACCTTACACACAAAAGCAAACAAACATGAATTCAAATATCTGTTGTCACGTCTTAAAAAATTACTTTGAAGCAGGTGCGATAAAATAATTCAACAATGCAGTAAATACTAAAGTGAAAATTCTTCTTTGGAGTTAGTTTCCCAAGAAAACAATTTGTACTATCACAACCTTAACAATCACAAAAGCGAGTAAATAAAAGATTTGCTGAAATAATGAGATGGTTTGAATTTTATTTGCAACAATAAAAACATTGTTGCAATTCTTGTCTTAAAACATTTTGAAACATTATTTAAAATTGAACAAAATGTTGCATGGAAATAAGATTGGTGTCATTGAAAAGCTATGTTTTTAATCTTTAAGATGATGTAAAAATGGTTTTTGTGCGATAATAGGTTCCGAAGTTATTCCGGAAAAACGTTAAAATTTAAGGTTATTTTTAATTAATTTAAATTCCAATTAAAATTTCGAAAAATCTTTCCTTAGTGAATACCTACTACCCAAAAAGTAACCGAATGATGAGAACCCTACTATGAACATCCGAAACAAAATCGTCAACATCCTATTAATAGCAAGAAATAGGGATTACTCAAAGAAGTTAAATTTCACAACAAATTACTGTTATAATAGCCCAGGTCTGTTTCTCACTGATCCGGTAATGCTCTGACGTCATCAACAATAAAATTCACGCCATAGCACTGCAAGACGTTAAACAGCATTATTTCATTGTTAGAGCACCTAAATTTCAGTAATTTTAAATTTCAAAAAGTAATTGTCGTTCTAATTTCAAATTTAATAGCTCTAAAACAGTGAAATAAAATTTGCTATCTATTGATATAAAATTTATCTCGCTATGATCAATAGTTTCCGAGGAATTTTAAATTATATTAATCATATATTTCAAATTAATTTCCGTTCTAAATAGAAAGTAGTAAATCACGTCAGTAGTGTATCATGCGCGTGATATAGTTTGGACACCACGATGCATCTGATTATTTATTGCAATCGTGATGATATAATTTGATAATATTTTTTGGCAACGTTTGACAAGTAGAGAAGTGTTTTGTAAGATGTGTAAATAATATGTAAATTAAAAATATTTCCTGTCATAAAACATATGTTTATTTTATTTGTTTTCAGTCAATGTTAAATATTTCTCTCGCATATATATCTATTTAAACACTTCAAATTTGACGGGAAATCTTTCGAATGAAGAGGCAATTTGCACCCGTCATACCATAATGGATGATTTTCTAGTTAGTCAAAAATGGAAAAAAAATTACTTTGAAAAATTTGTTCCATTTAGGATTGCTTTCCAATTCCAATGTCGCAGCCTATAGAGGAGCTTCCAAGGGAAAGAAGAAAGCCGCTTCACTATGAGGTCTTAAGAGTTCAAATATATTGTGATGGTGAGAGAGATTTGAAATATTACTCGAATTAACATTTAACCTACAATTGATTGCTATTGCCTTTTATGAAGTAAAGTTAACGAATTAATTCTTCATATAATTTAATGCAACACAAGTTCAAAATTTTTAAATCACTGAATTAAGATTTTGATGGAAATATGCAATGCCCAATCAAGATTAATTTCGGCACTTGATGCCTTTAACATTAACAACCTTTTGAGGATCTAAGATTTAGTTAAAACCATTATTAGTATATGCTCATGTATTCAAGTATCATAGGCTATAAATAAGATCTTACGAGCAACAGCTCATCACACAAGTTTCATCTTTAACATCAAGTTTTGCGTTGTATATTTTTTTAGTCTAAACTCCAGGTTCTAGAATATAAATTTATCAGATCAGGAGAAAACTACAGAAGTCAATGTGTAAGAGATAAATGATGACAGAGACATTTAGATAAACATAACAACAATTTATTACAAAAAATCTGATTAGTTTGTATGACTATACTAATGTGTGATACTAATATACATGTGTGTATAACACTTCAAAATACAACTCAAAATTTTACATTCAAATCTGGAGAGGGCCCTTCCATAGATATATATTTACTCAAATAAAAGCACATGTTTTCATGTCATATCTACACAAATATTTCATTTCTTCAAATATGACAACTCATTTGTTAAATTCACCAAAACTTTGTCAGTAGGTACACATATCTTTAAGTATATTATTTCTGAGTTGATCTTTCATTTGAGATGGGCAGTTTTATCAATACTAACAAAAATACCCCAAGATAACATCTGTTACTCTCTAAATGTAAATATGAATGGCTATGAATGGAAATTCAATAATATAAACACTCAATAACATCTGTAATCACCATTTTCAATTTATAAAGAAAATTTCACTTAGTTGAGATATATATCTGAACAAGCACTGATAGTTTTTAACATATTAAAGTTTTAAGCAAGATAATAGCTAATCAGACCTGAAATCATTGGAGCTAAAGCCAATCTCAGCTGCTGTAGATTCACTAAATTCATTTAAACTTATTCTTACAAATTCTGCTTTTAATAATTAATTTTACTGCAAAGTTTTACTTAACTTGGCTGTTTCTGGCTAGGGGACTTCCAACCCAGGGATTCAGAGGTTTCCTGGCATCCGTTCATTTATCCCATGTGCAAAGGCAGGAATACAGTCAAGATTTCTTTCTTTTTTGAGTAGGTCTTGTCGTCTACTGGTGGGCATTAGGCTAAAGATGAAAGCATGATGTTGTAGATACACGGCACTGCAGGGATGGGCGACTGGAATGCTCGTCATGGTTCAGGAGTTCCTGGAGGATGTCGGGTTGCATGTTGAATGCAGAATTATTCAGTTTCCCAAGTTCTTGGCTTTGAGTATTATGCAGAATTTATTTGTTGAAGTAGACAGCAGCTCATATCGTTCTTTACCTGCTGTCCAGTGGGGCCTCAGCTCGGAAATAAAGTGATTAGGTGATTCTATTAGGCCTAACACGCCTGCCGTAAATGATAAACGACGCAACGGCGAGCACTGCCTGTGGCATCATTTGATATAACAAAGTTCTTTGCAGCACAAAAGATCCTTCCCATTTTCAGCTGGTTGATTTCGTCTTCCAACTATGTCTTTCTGCAATTGGTGGAGAAAATGCCATCCAAAACGTCTTCCTCACTGCTTCTCTCATTAAAACTTCTCTCTCGAAAGAAAATTTTCGTCTTCCCTCAACAACGCACAAACCAGCCATTTTGAATATCCCTGTGAAAGTTGCCAATACCCTCAACCGTTCCAATTTAGAATATTGAGAAAAGCTAGGGTAGAATTAAATTTTACTCGCCAAGCGGAGCCAAATTCGCCAAGCAACAGAAATTGACCTCTGAATGGCTAAATCCTGAGCTTATCGTTGACAATTTGACAAACTGGAGTGAGTTTTCGTTTATATGCAGCCAATCATTGAATTTTTCTTTAATTATGAATAGGGTTTAACCTTAAGAAATTATTGCGACAAATTGTCAATGTAGAGTGGAAATTGGGCGTGGAGCCTGCCATATGGTAAACATCCAGAGGGGATGCGTTTCTGCTTGACCAGGAGAGGCCGCTGACTGAAGGGATCTTGTCTGCTTTCCCTGCGGTAACAAAACAAACAGATTCGTGTCTCAAAACAGGTCAGAGGTCATTAAAGACGCACACGTTTCCGCTGTAGGAAGGAAACCAGTGACATCTGATTCTTTTCGTAACTTTCCGAAAGGATTCGGTGTGTATTTGAACTGAGAAGTTTTGGGTTCAAAAAAATCAAAGGATCTTATAATTGGGTTTGAACACAGAAACAGGTGCAAGAAAAGGGGGATGTAAAAACAGCTGCGAACTTGTTTTTGCTCTCACACTATGCGTTGTAAAAAATATCAGACAATGTTTCTAATATAGCCCATAGGGAATGCAAGTTTTAAGTTAAAGAAAAGAAAATAATCAACATTTAGGATTTAAAATACATGTAGATTTTTAAATATAAGAAGTAGAAATTTTAAATGGTTTATAAAATTTGTATCTTCGACAGCAAATCCAAAGTAATTTTGTCAAAGCAACATAACAATATTCTGAAAGCCTCGTATGTTATCTTTCAGCATTTGGACACAATGAATACAAAAGAGTTTCGATATTTAACCTTTCCATCGTTCAGCAGTAGACCTAAAATATTTTTAAAAAGATTGCTATTGATTTATGAAATTAATGACTTGTTTCGAAGCTACTTCACTTTTTGGGGTCAGATAGCGGGCGTAGGAATTTTTTTTTATCTAGGTCAGATAATGACAAAATGGTGTTGCATACCCCTATACATGTAATCCTTGCGATAATTAAACAGTTGAAAGGATAGGGGGCAAAATGGGAACATTTAGTTTTGAATCCGGAACCTATCGGTTAGCGAGCCAGTGTCGTGACCACTGGACTAGTGGAAACAATTTTAGAACACTTTTAGAAAAATTATTCGAAATCATTTCTTAAGCAGACTTCAGTTTTAATTTTTTTAAGTATGAAGACATAAAAGTACGTAATTTCAAATTTTTAATTCTGTTCTTGTAGCAGGAAATTTTTAACCTATGCAAATAGCGTGAACGTGGTGTGGCTTTAAAGTTGCTCTACGTCGTCTTTTTTTATCCTTGTAAAACTGAAAACAACGAAGTGTTTAGTGATTATTTCCACATTCTATCTTATTTCATTGATTGTTCAATTTTATGCTGCCGTGTTTAAATTTACTAATCATTTTGTCACTCAATTACGACAGAATGTTAAGTTGTTTAAAAACAGTTAAAATAGACAAGTTTTGCAGAAATACTGGTTTTATGTAAATTTGCTGCAATATCAATTAGAAATGCAATTTTATATTTTTATAAAAAATTTTTATAAGAAATATTTCCATTAGTATAAAACGGATTGCAGAAGGAATTAGAGCTACTATCTGTTATAACTGTGTGTCAATATCTTTCATTTATTTGACAGTAAATTTCAGCCATTTGCATTTTTTTCCCATTATTAGAGTTTCAAGATAATGTCTTCAAGTTTTATCAAATACTAATGAATAGTATAAGTTGATTTTTTTCATTTAAAATAGATAAAAAATTAAAGCTACTTTGCGAGATGTTACAGCACGTGCCAGCAATTTTAATTCATTCGGTAAAATTGGTTCATAATAATAACTCATTATGAATATTTTACACTATAGAATCGATTCATAATCAGATGATAAATGTAATGTGGGCTGCACCTCTTCAAATTTCGCATCTACTACCCATTGTTTTTTTGCGTCTTATTACAGTAAAACAGTTCAATCAGTAAAAAAAATTATTATCATTATTTTACTTCATAGTTGTGTAGTTCATATTTTAGAATCATTATTTTACTTCATAGTTGTGTAGTTCATATTTTAGAATCATTATTTCTTACATATTTTGTTTTATTTAATATTGTTTCCTGTTTATACTTATTCTAACAATGCTAATTTATTGTAAATTGTATCGATGCTTTTATAATTTATAATTTATTAATTTTATTTAAATTATTTATTAAATTACTTTTTATTTTTTGCACATTAGTTTTCAAATATGTGTACCCATGTGTTGGTTCGCTATATTAGAATTAAGCTTAAAAGAACACGGTACACAATCTGATCTACGTTTGTAAAACTCAGTTCGAATTTTAGCAATCAATATTTTTAGTAACTAAGGATCATTATCTGAAAATTTCTCTCTTTTTGTAAGGAAAAAAATCCCTTAATACATTAACCCATTTTGAATTTCCTTCATTTTCGAATGGAATTTTCTATTAGAGTCCTTTCCATTCTTTTCTGATATATGATTTACTAGCCGCCTTCGGTAACCAGCTGGTTCGCCTGTTTAAATTAGTTTTTATTTTTGTATTTTATATTAATTATTATTGTCATCCTTGGAAAACTTATAAAATTTGTAAATCTTACAATGAGCACTATATAGTGTCTTGATATAGATAAAAGAAAACAAAATACTTATTTCACTGCTTAAAAAAATTAATCTATAGAATGCAGGCCCGTTTCTAGGTGCGCAGCCGCAATCGTGCCACTTAATTTCAGCCGCCCTCTTATTCTATAATACCTTCAATCGTTTTCTTTAAAATAAAAAAAAAAATGTTCGCAATTTCTTTAATGTGAAAATAAGTTAAAGAAAATTTCTTAGCAGATAGAAGAAAACTTAACCGATGTATTTAACAAATCAGCGACAAGTTTAATTAATTTATAAGTAAAATTCCTAATCTAAAGCTATTGTCGACTTAATTATAGACTTAATTTTCTTGAAAAAGACTCGCCTCATATTCTCGCAAAAACAAAATTTAGCAAAAGTCTATTTCTTCACACCACACATGTAAAAGATATTAACATGAAAACGAAATATGAATATGTGCACATACAGTGGCGGACTGGGTCTGAAAATAGCGGTTGCCAGCAGTCAATGGGGGCCCACTCATTTCAAAAATGATATTTTTTTCTCTATATATATTTTCTCTCTATATAATCAATAAATGGACACGATATACTATATAAATTATTATATATTGTTATTATCTAAAAAGTTGTTATATATACTAGTAGATCTGTGAGCAGTAGACTTCGCCCCTCCCCCCTCAAAAAATCTTCTCTTCATTTCAGTCTTTAAAAGTTTAGCCATTTATTTTCCAAATTCAAATTATTTGCGCAAGTCTCTGCTTTTATCAATATTAACAAAATCACAATGAAATGTAATTTTTTATTATTAGAGGTATGTTTCGTTTGGCTACAATCGTTGGAAAAACATTTAACATTACATGAAACGCAACCATTTTAGCGTCCACCATCTTGAAACGGAATGAATAAAAAAATAAAAATCTTTGCACATACGATCGTTTTCGCCGACATCAAAGAGCATTCATACCAAATTCAAAGAAAATCGAACAACGCGTTTGATCATGACAAAACAAATTACAGACAAACAGACTATATTAGACAAGTCAGTAAATTACTGACAAACGAACTGTTTTCACTCGAACGGTCCAATGAAAACAGGACCTCACTTCGCTAGTCAAATTACTAATTATAGTATACATGTATTATTTCATATTATTGAAAGTAAGAATTATCAAATACAGAAACAAATTTATGATTGAATTTTAAATAATTTTGGTGGGTGTAATAGCCTACTGCTATTTTGAGAATTTTTTTAACCAAACTGAAATTATAGAGCGAACCATGTACCAATTTCAACAATTTTAAAGAATTCTTCTCACTTTAAAAGATTAACAACTCAAAAGTACAGAACTCAGTAAGCGCTTGAGTTTACTAGATATCTAGTCAGCTGTTGAGTTTACTAGATATCTAGTCAGCTGTTGAGTTTACTAGATATCTAGTCAGCTGTTGAGTTTACTAGATGGTATGCCAATAATTACTTCTGCATCCAAATCATCTAACAATTCCTTTCCAATAGATGGAAATATACAGAGAATTCCAAGTTCTCTTCAGACAATGAATTTCTAAATCTGTTCTTTATCTTTAGCTTTGAAAAATAGAATTCACTAATATCATTAGATTATTCATTACGAATACTAATATTATTACAAATATGCTTTCATATCTCATAAATGGATTTCACTCCTTACAGATAAAGTTCTTTTAATATATTTTCAATCAATGCAGGGCTATTAAGAACAGAAAAGGTGAAAACAAGCATAATGATCGGCATAATATAGAAACCCAACTTGACCATAATCGGGACTCGCAGCTAAATTAAATCCAAATAATGATATCCAACTAAATTCTAATGAAGAGAAAGACTCATGGATAATTAGTATTTATTAGTTATGAAGTGCTTACTCTTAGCATTCGGATTATATCTCTAACACGCGTTGTTTACAAATCCCTTTGATAAAAGAATGAGTGTATGGATATACTAATATTTAATCATATTCGGTGGCGATCTTAACAAAACGGTTTGCAAGCTCCACAGAGAAGGAGCACTTTTTCTCTGCGACGAGAGCATTTCCTAGTTTTCCAGTATATTTTGACCCAGATGAGGCTGACAAGACTTTGAATTCAGAAATTTAATTTTGGACATCCTAAAAATTTGTATTTGATTTTAGTACTTTTTAATGTAGGGATGGAAGACAAATCCTCAGTGATGATTTTTATTTTGACTTCGTTCTTCAAGGTTCACCCTACCCTAAAATTAAATTCCAATAGTTCGCTCTACAAAGCAGGATTAAATGAGTTCACACTAAAGCAAGGAATTGATAACAGCATAGCATATTATTTTTAAAGATACACACCAAGAATTCAAAGTTGCCACCAATAAATTTCTCACCCACAGGGTTAAAATCAATTTCCCGAGTAAAATAACGAAAATATTATGAAAAATGTTTGATTTTAAATTCTTTAGGTTAAACTTTTGTTTTCTCTAAAACTCTTTTAAAAGTATATGCAGCCCTATAGAGCAGAACAAATTTACTAAAACCCTACTATAAGTATTGAGAATACGAAAAAAATACAAAAAATATTATTGTATTATCGAAATTCTCATTTAACTGCTTTACGGAATCGTAAGATTCGAACTGTAAACATTAAAATTCGTAGGTGACAATATGAAAACTAATTTAAGGTGAAAAAGAAAAAGAAAAAAAAAAAAGCTTTACATTTCTTATCATTAAATTTTTGTTCTCGTTAATAGGATGGAGAAAAAAATCCTACTATTATATCTTATTCTTGACGGCAAAATTTATTGGTAATTTTTACCTGTGTGCATTTATAAAACTTTGAGCGATCTCTCTCTCTCTTTATTAATATGATTATGTGTTTAGTATAGAATAGCTGCATTTAGTTTCTTGTGCAAAGTGATAATAGCGGACACAGCAAAATACAACAAAGTCAATGTAAAAATAGAGTAATAATATACTTTGAACTTACCATCTCAGAAATAACTCTTTTTAGACGGGAACAAAGGAGCGGTGTTTCTTAATAGGACGCTCTGCTGTCTCAAAACAGAAATGACACTTTTTGCCCAAACATTTTCTACAAACCTCGGATATAACAAAAATCATCCAACAGGGTTTGAGGCCATTCTTTGCGATAGTGTATATCCATACATACCGTCATACACATTTTCAAATACCACCCCCAAACACCTAAAGACGTGAGGAAGTTCCCTATTTCACACGTGTGGGTTTGGTACTCAAATTACATTTGCCCCCTGTTCTAGTGATTTTGATTATTTTTTCACAGCAGGAGATAAGGGAGTATGATTTTTACAACTGGTTTTCTTTACCCTCAGCTGCAAAAATAGGAGTGGTCCCTTTGTCATCCCCGTAGCCAATCCAGGGTTCATACACATTTTCTTAAAAGAAAATCAAGGACTATCAAGGACTTTTAAGGACTAAAAAAACCAAAAAATAAGGACCTCTAAATTGAATACTTAACGAATTGTCGCACGCATTTTTAAATAAAATGTCTCATTTTTACAAATTCAACCTATTAGATGATAAAGTATAATATAAAACATAGAAGATACATTACAAATTTAACACAACAAAACTCCAAAAAAATATGAGTTAATAAATTGATGAAAAAACCCCCATGAAACTGGTAATCAAATTAAATATCTTTTAATTCCAAACTTTTTTCATTCAATTTTACATCCAAGGTATTTATTTTAATTTTTTTTCTCAGAAATTGTTTTTCTTAGTTCATGCGATTGAATAAATAAATTTATGTCCTTTGACTTTTCAGCCTCATTAGCTAAATTATTTGCTTTCTCATTTGTTTGGTGTATGTCCGTTTCGAGAAACATTTTCTTTTGTTTTAAAAAATCTATTTCCTCCTCTAGAGCTTTTCGTTTCAGTCTTTTCTTTGAATCTTTCACTTTCTAAATACTGCATGTATTTTGCTCTAGCTGAGGTGGCAGCCGTCCTTATTTCTTTAGTAATTTTTAAGTCATAAATAGCCCCACACAGCTTAATAAATTCATGATTTACACACTGGGAAATATATGAAGCATCTTTTAAATTTTCTATTTCCAGGGCCTAGTTCACCGAAAAACCTCATTGTCGATGTGACAGTATTAATACCATTTTGATAATCTTCCAAACTTTTTCATAATGATTATTGTTAAAATAAGTTTGTAAAAAAGTATCAAGGGAATCACTCTTTGGATTAAAAGAAGTAAATTCAAATGAAATTGGCTTTACAATATTTAACAGAAAATCTGCATAGAGTAACAAAATTGCGTCGCAATCTTTTTCCAAAATACGTTTATTTTGCGACAACACAATCAATACCTTTTTCATTTTTTCCTGTGCTTTTTCGGGATATCCATCCATTACTCGTGAATCAATGCAAATCGCAGGTCTTACTAGTGCGTAATTCACAGGACATTTCTGCATGAAATGCTTTATCATTGTTATGATGTTTTTCCGACTATCCTGTCTGAGTGTGAAAACATCATTGTCTGCTAATTCCTTATTTTTTATCTTTTCTTTTATTAGTTGCTCTGCAGAAAATCCTAAATACACTTAACTTTTATCATTATACAAGTTTGGGTCACTGAAGTTGAATTTGCATAAAGTCTCAGGTTTCTCAATTCTTTCATTCTCTGGTTTCAAAATTTTGAAATGTTGAATGCAATCATTAACAAGTTCTAAAAACATCAGTGGCAAAAAATGCAAGTAAAGGTTTATCACTTTGATACTGTTCTAAAAATGGTAACAGCACTTTTGACAATCATTCCTATGGAACCATGGACCAATAAAGGCCATCTGTAACTCTTCCCTTATTTCCCAAAGTGTATGCGATGGATGTGGATTCGTAGAACCCGAGCAGTGTCTTCCCCCCAACCCCATTCCGCGAGAGCCACGTCGACCGAGATTAGAGTCGCCGAGAAGGAGGAATTAGAAAAACGATAATCGGTGAAATTTTACATTTTTTAATAATGGCAGAGTAAAAAGTAAGGACTTTTTAAAAATGGGCATAAAAATGAGGATTTGTAAGGACTAACTGTAAAAATAAAGACTTTTAAGGACGCGTACGAACCCTGCAATCGAAATGCTGCTGCTTCTTCTGCATTGCACCGAAGAATTTACAGAGATTTTTTGTTGTTGCTGGTTTTGTTTATTTGTAAAGAAAAACTTCAAGACGCAGGACTACAGAAATGATGAAAGCCTTTGTCCTTACTTGAATACAACTAAATTTGAAAGCAAATAGAATTCTCTGAATAATTTCTGAAATGTAAAAATACTTGAGTAATTTTTGAGGATGAATGTTGGTGATGGCGGCATCGGCCGCCCTCAATGGGATCAATTCACGGTCACGTGAGGGATCAAAAATGACCGCGCCAAACGAAAGTTAGAGCCTTCTGCGCATCTTTTGAGGATCTCTCAGTAACGTTGGTTTGTTGTTTGTTTACTTCGCTACGATCGCGTGATAGTTTTAAAGAACACGATTTATATAGTTATTTTTTAATTAGGACAATGAAATTTGTGCGTTTTTTTTTAAATTTTTTTCTGAATTTTAAGATATATTGAATTCTGCTTTATTTTACATAACTTTTTGATGAATTAAAGATTGCTTTCGCAATATAAAACAATCAATTTTTTGTTTGTTTGTACAATTAGAGTTTGTCTTATATACATTACACTAACTTTATATGAGCTAATGATAAATTTTATTTGTATATTTACACAAAAATAGTCCCAAATTAGAATTCTCAAGGTTTTAAAAATTGTGCATGCTTTCTGCAGTTAACTTTTTCAAAATAGATAAAATTGTGAAATTATTGCCCTAGAAAGTTGTGTTTCCACAAGGCGAGTATTTTAATGCCCTACTTGTAGGGATCCATAGGCAATTTTGCAAGTTTATGTGAATTATCTGGCCTCGCCTCTTTCATTGTAGGGAAATGGGATATGCTCATCTGCCATATATCAACAAATTATTGCAAAAATTATCATTCTCATGTGTAAAAAGCTATGTTGCCACAATGAATTGCTTACTGAGTCACTTAATACTAGGTAAGGTGAAATTTTACTTTTCCAAAACAACTTTTTCCAAAACAAATTAAAAATTTAAATTAATGCCATAGAAAGTTGTTTTTCCTCAAGATGAATGTTTTGATGTCCTGCTTATAGGGGTCCAATGCTAATTTTTCCCTCTAGGTGCCAGTTTATATGGATTTTCTAGTTTGGCCTTCTTCAACGTGGAAGCAAGGGATTGGCTTCTCTGTCATATCTCAACAACTTACAACAAAATTATCATTCTCATTTGTAGTTAAGCTATGTGACCAAAATAAATTGCTTAATGACTCATTTTCTACTAGCTAAGGTGAATTTTTTTTTTACACATAAAGACGAAAAAATTGAAATTCTCAAAATTAAAAAAAAAAATAACATGTTGCTACAGCTCACTTTTTCAAAACAGATTAAAATGTTAAATTAATGCCCTAAGAAGTTGTGTCTCCACAAAATGAGTGTTTTAGTGCCCTGCTTATAAGGGTACAAAGCTAATTTTAGCCTGTGGGTGTCAGATTATATGAGTTTTATAGCCTTTTTCAACGTAATAACATGGGAATTGATTATACCATTACTCAACAGAATACTGCAAAATTATCTTTCTCATGTGGAGAAAAGCTATGTATTTTAAATATCAATAAGTTTTATTTGAAACCGAACCCAAATGTTAGTGCTAGTTTACGCTTTATTATGCATATTTTTGCTGCTCTGTTATTTTTACAGCCTTATACACCAAATCGGTGGTTAAACAACCGTTTAGAATTGAAATTCTCGTTTTTGGAATTTTTTTTAAAAACCTAGATTCACAACATTCAATGAAAAACTGAAGATACTATTTTCCCGCTTTCCTGAAAGCGAAGCCGCTGATGTTTTTTTGTTTAAAAATTTGCCCAGAGCACACTTGCACTGCCGCAGGCATTGCGTGCGGAAATTCTCGTTTTGGGAATTAGAAGAAAAAAAAAACCTAGATTCCTAACAATCAATGAAAAAGCGAAGCTACTATTTTCCCGCTTTGAAAGCGAAGCCGCTGATGTTTTTTTATTTTTGTTTAAAAAATTTGCTAGGAACCCACTCGAGATGCCGCAGGCATTGCGTCCACAAGGCAACAATAAAATGCTCACTGCATACCCAAAACAAATGTTCTCACATCGCCAAGTGATCTTGCTCTTGGCGACAAAAAGTTGGTGATCCTAAGTGGGGAGGAATGGCTGTGCACCGTAAACTTAACTTTTACCTTTCATTCTATCTTAAAAGTTATTGTAAAATTTCTATTGAAAAGAAAATTATTAATGTCCTAACCATCAGCACATGCACTCATTTTGGAACGTTAGCACACGGAATAGGACATATTGAAGATTTTTAGTATTTCATCAAAAAATTATTTCGATTAATATAACCTTTTCCTTGATCAGTTAAAAAAATAGCACGTTAATTTGAATAAAAAAAAGCAAGTATTCTATAATACTGTTTATGTCAAATAAGACTTTTTTTTTAAAAAAAAAAACTAAGTAATATTGAAAGATGGTAATGAGAAAACCATAGCGTTTTGAAGGTATTTTGCACTTAACAAAAATGAAAGTACCTACTTATCAGCATCTAACTCTTTTAATATTTCTTTTATTTGTTATCTACATAAATAAAATGTAACACAATAATAACTTATAGAGGCCATTAAAAAGACAAACAATTTAAAATTTTTATAATTTTTATTTGCATTTATCAAGAAAAACATAATAGCTACTTCAAAGTGGAGAAACACAGTACATACAATTAATATGGTGTAAATTGCAAATACATAAGGAAATGGAAGTTTTAATATATCCTATCCAGAATTCTAAGAGTAAAGCAATGGTAAATTACTTTTATACATATGTAATGAACATAAACATTCTATGCCATGAATGCGAAGCTTGTATGTCAACCCCAATGATGAAATCAACTTTTTTTCAAAAGAAACGTAGGTAATATCCTAGAAGCTACCAAAAGTTTTTTAACCTGTATTAAAAAGAATTTTATAAATGATAATTCTTTAAATTAAAATAATTATCAGACACTGCATAAAATTACTTCATAAACAGCACATATACATAATGCTGAAATATATTTAAATCATTCTTGTCAAATGTTTATAAAGCCACAGAATTATAAATTAAATTTCGCATTCTGATTCAATTTTTATTTTTACAGTAAATTTTACAGTTTGCTGTTTAGCCTTTGGTGATGAAGATCGATTCCAGATGAAACTTGCATAACTGATTACAGATTAGCTGAAATTACAATACTATTCAACATTTAATCATATGTAAACTATATTGTCTCTCATTATCAATTTTCAAACTTTTCTCTTTTAAAATAAAACAGGGTACACGAAAAATTATGCTTTCTAAGCATATAAATGATAAGAAAACAGAAAAAAATTATCAAATTTACAAACCATTAAATAGTATCAACAATAACAATTAATAGAAATAATCCAGCAAAAAAAGTAAAGTAAGTAAAAATGAGATAATCCAGAAAAGAAAAATCATCAATAAAAATTTTAATTCAGAATTAAAAGTTAGACTCAAAAAATAAACAAACATTAAACAGATCCGCGTCGTAACATGGCGGAAGATGTTAACAACAGACCCATAGGCAAAAGCGGTGCGGATTAGCGCTTAGATGACATGCGCAGCTTCGGCCATTTTTGATCCCTCACGTGACCGTGAATTGACCCAATTGTGGCCGCCTTCGTGCACTCACGCTCTGCACGCCCAGTAGAAACGGGCCTGCTAGAATGCCTGCATTTCATTTTTTAGCAATAAGAAATAAAATCTAAAAATTGTTGTAAATCTTGAACAAATGATGAATAGTTTTTCTTAAATAAATTTCAAGCATAAAATAACTAAAATTAAAGTAAAATAATTAAAATCTATTAAATGCTTTTAGAGTCATTCAGTGTTTCGGGGCATTTTCGTGCGACCACTTCGATGATATTGGCCAGGTGAACTGGTCGTCCACTACTGTCTCGGCCACACAGTTTCAGCATTTCTTGGAATAGATCGTCTTTGAATTCTTCTCTTAGGTGGCTTGGAACATGAGACGTGAGAGCACAGATAGATGCAAAAAAGTCTGTAAAATATTTAAGAACATTTTATTATAGCTGTTTTCAATAATAATAAAAAAGAAAGAAGTAAATAATGATTGTCTGCTATAAAAGCAGTGATTATTTATTAAGATATTACTTTTGATTCCCTTTGTAACTAAAATTAGTAGAACGGGAAAAGCGGATTGATTGTTGTGGATAGATTCTGATGTTGAAAGATAAAAAGAGGATAATTTACCAATACCGTCACAAGTAATCCGAATACGAACTCACCTTGCCTTGAGATTTGAAGTACTTATTTTGCTCTGAGAAATCTGTTAAGGAGGGAGAATGTTTCCAGATTTTAAACGAAAAAAAGGACACTTCGCCAGCCGGAAGAGAACAAAATCGTCTTTCTTGAATTGCTCAACACTAATAATTCATGATGCATTTTAAGCGTTGGGTTTCAGTCCTAATACATATAAGCGTATATTATATATAGATGACTATTATATATTTTCATTTGCTGCTTTTATGTAAAAATAATTGCTGTCGTATCCTTTCTGACTTCGAATTTAATCCGTAAGCCCTCAACGAAGTTTAAATGCCTAATTATTGAATACAATTATATATAGAGTATAATAACTGCTCAATTTCGATCGCCTTACTGTCCAAAGGATGTCAGACGTTGCTACAAATGTTTCCCACATAGCAGTTCAAAGAACGTTGCTTCGTTTGGAAAAGCACAAAAAAGACAAGAAAAAAATATCAATGCTTACGCGAGTTCAACAATAGAGTACAAAAAACTGGCCCACCTTGGAATCGCAAACGTTTACTTTATGAAAACAATCCAAAAGTTTCGTGCTCTGAAAGGATGAAAAATGGCATCTTAGGCGTTAGAATAAGGTTCGTCTACAGCCTAAAAATCCCCCTGATAGAAAATATACTAGTACTGGCAGAGTTATACTCAGACCAAGATCCCATGGCGGTCACTCGAATCGGAAACACTTATAAAAATGATTTGAAACCAATTAGTTACTTATTGAAACGTAAAGATTACGTACATCTGTACATATTTTTTGTCTTGCATAATGGGTAATCGTATTCCAGCAAGATAATGTGCTTTCCCATATAACCACAATCGTCGAAGAATGGTTCTAAGAACAGGATTATGAGTTTCAAGTACTTTCCCGGTAGCTAAATTCCCCAAATCTAATTCCCATCAGGACTCTTGAATTAACATGATAAGCACATACAACGAACGGAACACATACTATACAACATACATGTCTTATATTATTTACAGTCTTCTTGACTTTATATTCCAAGAGCAATCTTCCAGAAATCCACTTTATCGTTTCTGCTGCGTTTGGTTTTGTTTCATGTTGTAAAGGTGGTCAATAGCTTTACAGTGTAGGTCTTTCTAATGATGTGTCTTGTTTGTGCGCAAATACATTTTTATTTATGTTGGATTGTGCAACGTGCATTGAACACTAAATCTCATCTGGTGACAGGCATGCGTTATACAGGTGTGCGTTAGTTTTCTCTAGGTAAAAATAGATTTCAGACAATGATCTGTAGAAAAAGATACCAGGAAAAGGAAGGAAAGGATATCTTTTTGAAAATTTTCGGACCGTACCGTTTCGCACACAAAAATGTCAACATAATGTTTGTTTTCAAAGATAATTTTTACTAAAATTATCACGTATCGTCCATCATTCTTTCATCTTATGGTTGTGAACTTACTGCATGAAAATTAGCGATTAATCTGAAATCATAAAATAAAAATTGCAACATTACTTGCAGCTGGTAAAGATGGTTTGCCCTTCAAAAGAAATTGGAAGCATACTTACCTCGGTATTCTTCATCTGAAGAAAATGGATCCGATTTTACATCTTCTTCGAAATACAGGATATCGAATCCTATCTCTTCTAGCATTTTTTTGTAACGTGAAGATTCGTATTTATTAATATGATCATCCGAAACAAAATCGTCAATATCCTGTTAATAAAAACACAGGGAATTAGTTGAAGAATTAAAATAGCACAATTAATTTTCCAAGAAAGGAAAAGAAAATTACCTTAAAGAATTTACTCCATTTAGGATTGCTTTCCAATGCCAATATTGAAGCATATACAGGAGATTCCATGACAAAGATGAAAGCCATTTCACCGCGAGGCTTTAAGAGCGCAAAAATATTTTGGAAGCCTCGTCTCTTATCTTTCAGCCATTGGATGCAATGAATAGCGGTAAGTTTCGATATCTGACCTTTCCACTGTTCTACTGTAGACCTAAAAAACATTTTTAAAGTTATTATTGAATTAATTACTTATTTGAATTAATATCCTATTCTAAAACTACTTTGTCTGTTTGGGGAAAGATAGAGGCATTGCGAATTTTGACCCTTGCTTCAATAACGACAGAAACATAACTCTGTGGACACTGATACTACCAATCAGTTGCTCGAGATCGTATTTGTTGAAGATCTTTCAAGCCATTTGGGGACAGTCGGTGCTTCCGAGAGCAATATAAAGGGATTTCATGGCGGTCTGAATATCCACACATTAGGGGATGCGATATATTAAAGTGACATTGCAATTTAGAACAACACTAAGACGATTTGAGAAAAACCTCACAATCTTGTCTTTTACAACAGATGTCGAAGATCAAAGTTCATTCTGCTGTTTAAGCTAGCACTGCAGATCAAGACGGGTGCATTTTATTCACAATGATAAAATTAACGTAACTTACTTACGGATATTCGACGGAATTGAGTTGCGTACTATTGAGCCCTGAAACTCAAAACAAACTCCGATGTCAGGCCCTCTTATCAACAAATTTTCAAAATTGTTAATTAAAGTCAATTTATGGTTTAATTTACTATTATTCAAATTCAAATAATTTTTAGAAAGAATATAAACCTTTCCATAATGCAGTGCAGATGCTCTACAATAATATATTACGATGCTTCTGCGAAACTATTCTATTCGCCCTCTAATCATCCTTTAAATAGTTTTATTTTTCTATCCAATTTTAATAGTTTTATTTCTCGGTCCTCCAATGTGCAGTAGGTAATTTTCATGCTAATGAAGATAAGTACGAACCTCAAAACCTATCTTCTAATGACTTAAAAAAACAAATTCTTATTCTTCTTTCTGCATCAAAATCCTAGTTTTAAAAGCATGTTTTGAGATTTCACTCACACATAATCTAAAGATTGAAACTGATTTTTGGAAAGAGTAAATTGGTAAGAATTTTCAATACCGATTTTCGATGTCGGCCACAGTGTACTCGATGAGTGGATGGTTGTTATGAATCCGTGCAAATTCGATCATGTTTGGCATTAAATCGATTGCAAATATCTTCTCCGCTTGTGGAAACAGAGGCAGGATCAGCTGGAAGGTATTTCCACCCGGTCCACAGCCGACGTCCAATACAACTTCTTTCTCTTTGGTTTGACCCCAACCTAAATGGGGAAGCTTCTCGGAGATGAAGTATTTCACACTGTCTAATGGTGTTCGCTTCTCACTGTACAGCTCAGGATCCAATACTTTTCGGCAAAATTCTGCATGAATAAAAGACATGCGTTTTTTGAGATGCGACACTTAATGAAAATAAAACATACATAAAGGAAGAATAAAATAATACGCGACTGTTATTATAAAGGTTTCTTATATGTGAATTGAAAAACCAGTGTTCGAAATTATTTAACATTTCTCCGATTATGTAACTCATGAATGTCACCATCAGAGGATAACTCTCCGGCTAAATAAATAAAAACGATTAAAAAATCTTTTACTACGAAATTTAACGTTTGACATTATTTTTACCATAAAAGTTTTGAAGAATTTATTAGTTCAGAGGATTGAAATAAATCCGATTATACTTACTTTTTTCCATTTTGAAATTCAAAAGACAACTTGGAATTTAGAATCTGTAGTATTCTGTTTGTAAAGAAAATGCTCTACTAAATAAGCAAATCTTAAATGATCTCAATTGAGACCTATCCCAAAGGCTTAGTTTTATGTTATAAGAGACAGATTTGACCAAGCTGCTCCTAACGTATCTTGAAATTTTTAAAACATAGGAGTTCATTCAAATGAGGCGATTAAAGCGTTACTTGCTGTTTGATTTACAAGTAATGTTAAAACGCACAAAACTGGAAATAGGGAATAACCAAAAGTTCGATCGAAAGACATATAGGACCCATTAAATAGTTGGACAAAGAATAATGGATTTTAGTCATCTCTACAGATGACAGCGTCGTTACAACTCTTTGGCTTTGTTGCAGCGTCAATGGCTCCGTCAGAACATCTGTAATACACTGTCATCATTTCATTGTCGGTATTTTTAAGACATGCAACAACCATTGTTTCACCATGAGAGTGAGTTGAAGCACAAGAAGAAGCAGATGGCTTCAACTGCTTAATAATAGGACTAGCTTTTGAGAGATTTCTTTCGGTTTTTAAACATATTTCTTAATTCGGAGGTACTTTTAGGCTGATTAGATATAAGGTGTACATAAGATTTTATGTTTAGAAGTGGTAAGTCAGATTACTGGTTTTTTAAGTGAATGATTTAAAATGGGGTTTAGAAATGTTTTTTAACATGGATGGTGCTTGTGTCATTTCCTGCATGCGTTAATTGGAATTTCTAGCCTACATTAAAGCAAAGGTCGAAACCTAAAATGTTGAGGAAGGTGTGATGGCATCACGCCACCGATATAACTGGGAGTGATTAGATCTTTTGTCTGATCTCTCTCTCTCGCACACACAACAATTGCTTTTCCTCTTCTCTCCCTCATTCGGATAACTCTCCTTCAAAGCTTTTGCCATTCTTTTTGCTTCTAACTTATGATGGAGCCAAAATCGCATGTTGGTTGTGCTTGGTCACTATGTAAACTAGGAAATAAGAATGGAGAGTTCTACTAATGGTCCTTCTTCCGGGTTGACAGACGATGTACCGTGGTCCTCAGCGTTTCAAATGGCTGGTAGGTTAGCCAACTTTGTGGTCAATCTGCTAGAGATGTCACAAGAAACCATCGCCCCGCCCTGCCTTAGCATCCGGGTCTGCGTTGAATGACAGGCCGCCAAGACTTCACCGGGCACTGTGGCCCCCGAATAATAGCCCCCATTACGAGCGGCTCATGCGACGACCCCCCGTTTTACGGGGTACGATCCGTCACGGAGATGGGCTCTAAGAGCCACACCACTTTTACTGTACCCACCAGGGAAGCGAGAACCTGCTTACTTATCCGGCAGCTTCGCATTCGTGAACTCACGGTGATCTACTGAGGATGAAACGAAAGAGCCACTTCTTGGTCTAGGCATGAAGGGGTGGACTTTGTTCCTTGGACGACTCAGAAGATATAAGTTCCGCCAGCACCAATGCACTTAGTGCATTCCCTAGTCAGGGAACCTCGTTGAGTGTCGTCGGTGGCTTAATTTCTATCAATCTTATATGTCGCCTGAAAGGAAATTCCTTTAAATAGACATCGTATCAGTTCTACTACTGATGTTTTTTTTAAAATCTAAAATAGAATTCTTCGAAAAATGATATATATATATAATCTAATCCAAATAAAACCAGTATGCAAACATACATAAATAAACAAGAATTAAATCCTATATCAAATATTCATTATTTGAACTATACATCACTTTTAAATAAAATCTAATAAATTGAAATTACTAATGATACCATAAACAAAAATCAAGTTTAAACATTATATGTCTACAAGTGAAAGAACACTGTTGTTATTAAAAATAATGAAATAGGTAATCCAAGTAAAAGGAGTTTTCAACAATTAAAATAGCAGCTTGGCTGTGGACAAGCTTAGCCAGGTTAAATTAATTTTCTTGTACAAACCATCCCTGTTACTATTGTTGTTGAAAAAACAGACAGGGTAATTTACCCTAAAATGAAAGAAATTAGAAAGAAAAGTCTTATACTAACCCTAACTATAAAGCATGACTATATATAAACGACTAAGAATCAGGATAGAATATGTAAATATTATTATATTGCACTAAGATATTGCACTAAAGACAGTAAATATATAATTATATAATTCAATAAAGTACCCATACTTTACATTAAACATAAACTAATCTGTGTCTCTTCTAAAACTTACCAGAATTCATCTCTTTCAATATAGCCCGCCATGCATATTGGCATCACATGTTGCCACAACTACAAATCTTACTATGAATCAGCATAATTGAATAAATAATCTAATTAATTTTTGATATCATAAATTATTAAGATACCTATATTAAAATTCTCAAAACTTTATTAAAAATTGTAATACATTTAGTTATCTAGAAAATATTAGAAAAAAGTTAAAAATGTCTATTAAAAAGGAATTTTTCACTTGAAAGATCCTGGCGCCATCTATGTAATAAATCTGAAACTAATAAATCAATAGCCAAATTTGAATAAAACTACACAATAAGAGTAGAATGAGTGAAAACACTATCCCACTAACAAATAAATAAAAAATAATAAAAATATTCTTTTATAAACCAATATGAGTGATTTATTTTAAATGACCTAAATATTTCTTATCAATATATGCTCTTAGAAAACCTATAGGAAAGCCATAATCCTGGGCAATTGAGTAAAAATTTCTTATGTTCTTGATTCTAATATCAATGTCTGTTACTAAATTATTATTTCTAATTATATAATTTTTTACTAAATTCTTGAAGACAGAAATGCTAAGATTACTATTCCAGAAAGGGAATTTATTAATTTGAAAATTAAATGCATTTCTTTTATCAAAGATATCTGTTACTAAATTATTATCTATGATTTTAATATCTAAATCTAAAAATTCTGCAGCTAATTCATTGCCATTAGTTTTTATAAGTTTTAAATAATCAGGATAAAAGTCAATATGTGGCTTAAGGCCAATTTCTTTATTTAATAGTATTAAATCATCTATATAGCGGAATAATATACTATGGCTATAATTATTCAAATCTTTCGCATAGTAGTGAAGATAAATATTTGCTAAACTATTACTAGCTGGGCCTCCTTGAGGTAAACCTTTAATTTGATAGAAAATCTTATTATCAAAAAAGATATAATTTTCTTTTAGAACAAGATTAATAAGATTTTTAAAATTATTAATGTTAATATCTTTTCTAAGATCATAATCTTTATGTATATTTACTAGTGTATTAGTTAAATCATCAATATCTATACTATTAAATAAATCTTGGAAGTCAAAAGTATGTACACTAGTTATTTCTACATCTTTAATTACATTTAATATCTCTACACTATTATTTACTATAATTGTATCTTTTTGCTTATTTAAATTCTCTATCACTGTCTGTATGTATTTTTGCAAGAGTTTACCTGATTTAGTAATATAAGTATTGCAACCATTAGTAACACTTCTAAATTTAAGAGGACTCTTGTGAAATTTTGGTGTAAGAAAGATGTGAGGATAATCTTTCTTAATATAATTAATTCCCAATTTTTTATGGAAGGCTTGAATTCTATTAGAAATTTCTCTTTCACCTAATTTTGTCTCTTTATAAATATCACTATTAATAATATGATCATTAAGTATTTTTTTGTAAAAATATTTACAAATTATAGCAAAATTACTGGGCACTTTGTCTATATAAACTATTACAAAATCTGTTTGCAATTCTTTAATATGTTTTTTAATATCAGGATATCTAATAAAATCATTAGATTTAAAATTATAGTTAAAAAGATCTAATAATGTTTTATGTCTATATTCATTAAATGCCTCTAGAGGCAGACTATATTTTATTGCCATATTTAATATAAATTGCTCAATATCTTTTTTAATTTGATTTTTAATAATTTCATTACTATTAGCTATAGCCATTCGATATATATATATATATATATATAAAAGAGGCAAAACATAATAGAAAAACAATAAAATAAAATAACAAACATTCATATCAAATTCGAAAGGATATAAAAAAACGAATTGAAAGTATATCCGAGTAAAGACAAAAATGCGAATAGTAACAGATGGAAAAATATATAAAAATATATCACATACACAATGAATGCGCTGCAATTCCAAAAGCGCTGTGGTAGATAGAGTATAAATCGTAAAATGAAAGAGTATAAAATGTGAAATGAAAAACGCAATAAAAGCACAATAACGTTTCTTCAGGGGATGAAGTTATTGTGAATTGCTAAATATAAAAAGTTTGACATTTTCTTGCAATCAGTTACGCCGTAAGGCCTAAAACACTGATCTGCAGAATACTGCTTGATTTCTCGTTGAAGAAATTGCAGAGGAATTACTAAAGGAATTAATAACTGAAGTTCGATGAATATGCATGCATATCGATAGTATACATTTTCCAACAAGACACTTTATTTTGATGTTTAATGTACTTAAATTGACAGAATACACCAGATCTGCGTATACTCCAGATCGGTGATAGATTCGGACTTCGAATCTGCGATTTACCGCATCCACAGAAAGACTCTGATTTTTTTTAGTAGTATTTATTTTCGCCACGAGAAAGACAACTTATTAAAAAAATGAAAAATGCAAGCGTGCTTTTATTCTGTAAAGACAAATTGCAACAGACTTCATAAGTTTCCTCAGCCATCTATCAGATGGGTTTTTTTCCCCAAAAGGATTATCGAATTAATTATGTTTTTTCTGACATGCCTAAATGCTCTGCATGGGCAATAAATAATGACAAAAAATAAACGCATATAAAAAAGTGTGGTTGTCAATGAATCAGTACGCACTGTTGGCGTTGTTTGTTAAATTGCGTTTTTTTTTAACTGACAAGAAATTCTGAATTTTTGTCTTACAGGATGAGAGATTAATCTTAGATGACAACAACAAATGAATAAAGGGAGGGGGGACCCGTCTCTTTCGTGCTTAGTTTCGAATCCTGATGGATATAAGCATATATCCGTCCAATTTGAAATTGTTATGAAATAGAGTCTAAGCTGTTTTTGAAGATATATATTTTACTCTTATTTTAATGCCATTTAATTTAGCATGAATAAATTGACTTACATAGTTTAATAACTTGTGAATATTTTCTTGCACTGTAATATGCCTCTCGCATACAAGTGCAGCGCTTTTCCAGTAGCAGAGAAACGCGTGTTGGAAAACATCTTTCACAGGGTTGCTGGTGTTTAAATTTCATAACCTGTTTAAATAACTTATAAAACGACTATTTTAGCAAAATAACTTTATTCAAATTTAATTCACAGTAAGATAAGAGAGGAAGAATTTTCTGAATTAAAAGTAAGCAAACGTATGAACAAGTATCTTATCAACCTGGAGTTGGGTTGTACACTAACAACTGATAACTATTATCAAAAACAATTAACACATGCAAAGGGGACGAAAGAAAGGAGAAGAAAAAGTACACAAAAAAACACTTTTTTTTTTTTTTTACACTACGACACATCCCTGACTCAGAGATAAAAATCTCCGGTTTACAGTTTGGATGAGTGTACGTAGAAACTTTATTGAAAAAAAAGGATACATACAGTGTTTTAACATCGACGAAAAACATGTGAAAATTATAAAAACGATGAAAAATGTGTATTTACATATGAAAAGAAAGACTCGCGAAGCAAAAACAATTTTAAGACAGGTCCCAAAAGTTCGCTGCATCTATATACTTGTAGGAGGACTGATTAGGGTTCTAGGTATTGGACCTCTAGAGGGTCTTAGTCCATAAGTCTGAGGTCTTGGTGAAGGAGAAAAATCTGGGTCGGAGTCGGATGAACTGGTTGCGTCCGGTGGCTGTTTTATGTGGTTCTCATTTTCGGTGAGGAAAGATATGAGTTTAGCTATAATTATTCTTGATAGTTCATTTGAAAGTAAGCTTTTCCACCAAAGTTGAGTATTTTCTGCACTTGATTTTGTAAAATGATAAGATAAAGACATGTGACAAGAAGTTGCGTAGTGGAAACAACACTGGAAATCAAATCGAAATTAATCATCTCTCTTCCAAAGTGAAGAGGAAAATGAGCTTCGTCCTCTACTGGATGGGAGATTCAAGCGGCCACTAAACGTTAACCATAAACTCAAAGACTTTGTGAAAAATTGATGATATTATTGCTCATTCCTCTACAACTACCGACGAATATATTAGAAATTTACTTTCTCAAATAAAAAACAAAACTGATAAAAAGTTACCTCGGAGGAAACCGAGAAAGATGGAGACAAACACATATCGCATCTTTTTTCAAAAACATATAGAAATGTTCGAATAAAGTACTTTTTTCTATACTTAAGTCTTAAAATTCATTGCGTCAGAAACAAATAATTAGGACTTGTTTTATTAAGTGTTTTGTCTTCCAAAAATGAAAACCCTTCAACCAATCCATCTAAACGGTCGATTTGGCCTGGAACGGAGGGTGGCCGCTGTAGAGTGGTTTCACTGTACATCCCGAACATTTCTTTTTAAGATCAGCTCTTATAAGTTATATTAAACTAGTAAACATTTCAAGCTTTATTACAATATACATCTACCTGAAAATCTATGGAGAATAACATTCGAAAAAGGAATAATTTTCTTTTCTATAATGCATTGTACGCCAAAACTCTAATGTTTTTGCTTTTTCAAAAAATTTACATTGATATGATAACATGAATTATAAATGAAAGATAACGCTATTTCTGAAATTTTTAATTAACTTTTAATTAGAATTAGTGGTCTTTTTAATTAGGAAAATAATTTTTATTTGATTTCTACCTTTTATAGCAGTCAGCTCAGCGTTAAGATGCAGCAATCAAAGCTAAAAATTGCACTGTTTGGATGAAAAAAAAACAATGGCAGATAATGGGTTAATGTTCTTTCTATTGTAATGTTTGAAAAAAGATAAGCATCCTAATTGGATCATAAAGTTCCAGGCAATTTGCATTTTATGATTTTTTCTCTTTAAAACGAGCTTAATTTTCTTTTGCACTCTGTAGCATGCTGTTTAAAGAGTCAGTTCATATTCGTGTAATACCCCGATTGAATTTTGAAACACACTGCGCATTTTACGGTGGAAAAAGGAGGTTTCACTACATCTAAGTAGTAGGCAATTTGCAGTTATATGTTAGATGACATCTGAAATTTTTTGACATTTTTTAATTTGAACCTTTTGTGGATACGTGGATGATAGCCTTTGCAGCTAAAAATCCCCAAACCCCTCACATCAATCAATGTTAGATGACAAACTCGTCAAATGTTTTCTTTTTCATGTGACTGTCACATCATGCGAATTAATTCCATAGCAAATCTTGTTATACCAAATGACCATATCACTTAAGAGAGGAAAATATCACTTTCTAGTAAGAGAAATGGCGAGAAATTTAAATCTTGTAAATATATAAAGGTAAAATTTTCTTTCATTTCTCTTCAATTCAAAGTTAAGTAGGATATTTTGTGCCAAAAAAATTCCATCTGACGACTCTTGAGATGTTGAGAGTTTTCTTTTTATTCAATTTAACTCATGCATTAAGGCAATTTGATTCATTGCGTTCGAAACCAGCGGGAGTGGTCTCCCCTAAACTTTCTCGTATACTCCTAACACATGTAGAGAAAACTAGAATAATAAAAGACGTCAAATAAACTTCCGTCGCAAGTAAACCAAAGTTGGAACCACGAGTGCTTTGAAGGATCAAAACAAATTCAAATCCTCTGCTCATTCTTTTGCGCAACAGGACCTGGCGAGATTCCCTAAATGTTTGCTTCCTTACAAAATCACTCCAGAATTTGTTTTTGGCAAGCTGCCAAGTTTCGGATCGTCCCTTCCTTGCACAGGCATTGCCACTAGTAGGCATGCGCAGGGAGTTAGTTTCAAAACTGAAAAAGTATGCGATTATACAGACCGACAGACAGTCAACCCTTTGACGGATTTGGCCCAAAATTTTATACGGACCTACATTCATGACGATAAAACTGTGTATAAAATTTTATTCATCTGGCTTTTCAAGTTTTTAAGTTATAGCGTTCGCATGACCCCGAACATACATACAGACAGACAGACTTCCCGTTGACGGATTTTGTCCAAAATTTGATAGAAACCTACAAATTATGTTTAACGACCACATACCAAATTTCATCCCCGTAGCTATAATAGTTTTCGAGTTATCGTGTTCACAGACAGACACACATACAGACACACACACAGACAGACATAATTCCAAAATTGTGTTTTTCGGAATCAGGGAGGTCTAAAACGTGGAGATTCGTCAAAATCTCGAGTTCGAATTTTTTGACGATTACAATACTTTCTCTTCGTATACTTCGTATACGAGAAAGTAAAAAATACTTGATGAATTGGAGATGGCACATCCTACACGAATGGCGATTGGTCCTCAAGAGAGTGAAGATCTAGATAGCATTTCTAAGAGGAAAAAATTTTCTTCTATCTCCCCGTAATTGCGGGATCTCAGCTATACTAGGAGGTGAAATGACAATGATTCTACGTTTCCATTCCACATTCACTTAAAAGGGAAGAAAGAGCCGGATGGTTGTCAGTGCTGCATGTTAGTATAAGTTCGTAAAACGTGGAAGGAAGTGCTAATGGATACCAGATGAGAATTACTTTTTAACGTAGAATTATTTTTGAAGTTCCAGGCGTAGGACGTAGCATTTCAGAAGTTGTAACTTTTAAGCAGGCCATTCGTATCTCTTCCAAAATATATTTTGGAACACGGCAAGGAAAAAACAATTGCCAAGATCGAAAACCTATGGAAAATAGCATAGCGGCTGGGAAAACCTGGATTTCCAACCAAACCAAATTCCAGGCCTTCTTGCGCCGATTCTTTAGGTGGGATGCGAGGGTAGCAGTAGATCAAACGATTTGACTATATTGGGACTTCGTGAAGAATCTACCTGGGGGAAATAGGTGGATCGAAGAGCAGCTGTAGAGGGGAAGAGAAGAACGCTCTCCCCTACTGCCAGTGCACTTTGGAGCTTCAGATGAATGACGTTCCTGATTTTTCGACTTGAATGGGTGGAAAAAAAACCAGTGTTGGGACAAATGGATGGAATGGAGTTCAGATGAATTGCCGGCTTTATGATTCCTCGCGCCGCGGTTTGAAGGGTGTATTGAGAGTTCATGGACGGTGTTGTGGATAAAAATTTATCACGCCTTCGATTTTTCTGCAAAATATCGCTTGCTGTCAATTTAAGAAAAGTACTTTTATTAAAAAAGGATATAATTTATTTAATGACGGTTTTATATTCAAATTAAGAATTTATTAATTTCGATATGCTACTGGTTTACGATTTTGTGTTTTTGTCCCGAGTCAAAATATTGTGGCGGTAATTGTTTGCTCTGTTTCTTCATTTTGCTTCATCGTCTACATGCTATAATTATTAATAAAACTTTTGGCAGCGTTTTGAATTATCATTTAACGTAGATTTGGTTAGTTAATTTTATTTTGAATATCGAATAGAACATGAGTAGTTCAATTGAGGCCCCAAATTTTGAAAAAATACAAATCCACGTCAGGAATAATGGGGATTCAGAATTTTTTAGAAATCGGATAATGCATTAGATCACATATATCTACTGTATGAAATATTATACATTGAAAAAATTCTTTGCGAAAGAAAAAATTAGCGTACACAAGCAAAAATTATCTAGAAGAACAAAACGTTCAATTTTTAGATTTGTTTTGAATGAAAAGTCTGTTAAAGGTAAGTTTAGGATTAAGTGTATATAGAAGAACAATATCCAAAGTACTCTCGGGCAATGAATATATTAAACATGTAAAGTACGCGAAAACATAAAAGCTAACAAAATTCGCTGTAAAACACCGTCATGAATGGGAAAAATGCAAATAAAAAATAGTTTTAGATTGTTTTCTCTGACTAAAATGTAGTTGGATGGGGCAAACAGATTACACTATTACTGACATGATTCTTGAAAGTACTTTTCTCAGCGTTTTCGTGTAAGACGATCATTGATAATTTGGGAAGAATTAGGTAACTTGGACCTACAAGCTTAAGATTATTTCAAGTGTAATGGATTCATAAATGTATCAAAGCATGCTGCAAATTCCTTTAAGACCCCATCTTAAATTATTTACTCTGACATATACGATTAGACAATGACATAACTAGACAATGCTTCTGTACATGTGTTCGCATTATCCAAAGCTTGAATTCTCAAAGAAATCTGCAAAATTACTTTGCATAAGTCCGTAAAGATTCCTGATGTAAATTCATTTGAGGATGTATGAGGATTGTTGGTGCAAAATGCTTACTTCAACCGCAACCAGTATTGGACATGCGATTAACTAAGGAACGCCATATCTGAAATTTGATTTAGTTTCGAAGTACCCTATATAAATCGTCGCTTAACAATAAACATCAGCTATCTCAATTTTTTGAAATTTCAAAGAGGAAGAAAAAAACTGTATTTTTCCCAACCAATAACGAATATTTCTGAATTTTTTTCACATGTCGTAGGAACATGAGACCGCATGTTCCTACCACATGTGAAAAAAATGTCTATGAGATATCTCTACTACTAATAAAGGAGAATGTGTGTGTGTGTGTGTGTGCCTGTTTTGGCGCTCTACAGGATAGGCCGCTAGACCTAGAATAACGAAATTTGGCACAAACATACTTTGGAGGGTGGGAATGTGCAAATCGGAGCCGTTTTTACGAAATTTTAATTAATTAAGAATTAAATTAAATTTTGGCGTTTTTCCTTAATAACTTCCGAAAACATTACAGCATAAAAATTATTTTTACACCATCTGAAAAGTTAAAAAATTACCTTTTCAATGATATCAATTAAGTTGGCGTACGATTTTTTTTCTCTCATTTTAATAAATTTTAAAAAATATTTTTTGGCATAATTTACAAAAATACTTTTCATTGTTACAACGCATTTCAAAGCGTTTTCATTATTTAAACAAATATTCAATTATGTGTTTCTTTTCCATTGTTGAAAGCTAAGAAAATATCTAACTGGATTTTACTGTGAAATATCTGTATCTATTCAATTTTTCTGTGAAATCTTTAAAGTAAGTCCCCAAGATAATAAGTATATACTGAAATAAATAAATAAAAAAAAAAAAACAGTAAACTGAAAGACTATCGTTGCTATGTTTTAATTCTTTTTATCAGCGCGTTTTAAGCCAATTGGCATGCAGCTGGACGTAAAATGTTCCTCTCCAATTTAATGTTTAAATCAAATGCGTATTTTGCATTAAGGACAAGGAACAGAACAAGTGCAAGGCTACGAAAAGAACGTGGGTTAAATGTCTATAGCAATTTGAAGTTTAAAACTACTTTGTTAAGGGAGCCATGAATATAAAATTAAAAAATAAAATTGTGCATAAGAGATTAAGTTGAAATTTTATTTCCGGCTATCAAGCTGGTCGCCGAAGGCGGCTAGTACTTTTCTAAACATATATTATGTCATCTTCATTGTACTTTGATGTTATTCAAACAAGTACCATCTAGTACAAGAGAGAATAGAGTGCACTACTACTTTTCTAAAAAGAATTGGCATTGAAAAATAACTCTTTTCCGATGCCGGTATGCTTAAATACCTTTCCATTTCGAAAATGAAAACTTGATATTTTGGAACAATTTTAGAAAAATTATTCGACACTTTTTGTTAATCAGACTTCAGTTTTTATTTATTAAATATGAAGACATTTATAGAAATACGTAATTTAAAATTGTTAGTTCTTTTCTTGTAGCAGAAAACACTTAACTTATTCAAATAGTGTGAATGTGGCGTTTTAGATTTTAAAGTTGCTTTACATCATTTTTTTATCCTTTTAAAACTGAAAACAACATAGTGTTTAGTGATTATTTCCATATTCTATCCTATTTCATTGATTGTTGCAATTTTATGCTTCCGTGTTTAAATTTACTAATTATTTTGTCACAAAATCACAAAATTAGGTCAGAATGTGCAAGATGTTTTAAAACAATTAAAATAGGCAAATTTTTCAGAATGACTGATTTGTATGTAAATTCGCTAGAATATCATGTAGAAATGCACGTTTATATTTCTATAAACACTTTTTACTTTCTCGTATACGAAGTATACAAAGAGAAAGTATTGTAATCGTCAAAAAATTCGAACTCGAGATTTTGACGGATCTCCACGTTTTAGACCTCCCTGAGTCCGAAAAACACAATTTTGGAATTATGTCTGTCTGTGTGTGTGTCTCTCTGTGAACACGATAACTCGAAAACTATTAGAGCTACGGGGATGAAACTTGGTATGTGGTCTTTGAACATAATTTGTAGGTTTCTATCAAATTTCGGACAAAATCCGTCAACGCGAAGTCTGTCTATTTGTATGTCCGCGGTCATGTGAATGCTATAACTCAAAAACTTGAATAGCTAAATGGATAAAATTTGGTACACAGTTTTATCGTTATGAATGTAGGTCCGTATAAAAGTTTGGACCAAATCCGTCAAAAAGAGGCGTTCAAATTGCATATTCAATTTCTTTTAATCCGATTCTCATGCTCATGCGTATTGGTAGCAATCTGTTATTGTTGTAAATTTTATTTACAACAATAAATAATGTTTTCAGGCATCAATTGTTAACAATTATTTATTGTTGTAAATCAAACCGATCTCATTATTTCAGCAAATCTTTTATTCACGCGCATTTGCTATTGTTACGGTTGTGGTAGTATAAATTGTTTTCTTGGGAATTCAATTCGAAAGCAGAATTTTCGCTTTAGTATTCATTGCATTGCCTATTTTATCGCGCCTGCTTCAAAGTAATATTTTTTTGAAACGTGGCAACAGATATTTGATTTCAGGTTTGTTTGCTTTTTTGTTTTACTTTCTCGTATACGAAGTATACAAAGAGAAAGTATTGTAATCGTCAAAAAAAATTCGAACTCGAGATTTTGACGAATCTCCACTTAGAAAGTATACGAGAAAGTTTAGGGGAGACCACTCCCGCTGGTTATAAGAAATATTAGCATTGGTATTGTAACAAAAATCGTCCGGTGCGTGCTGGTGAAAACAGTCCAACAAGCAGGATAATGGAGAATGACAGTTTATTCACAAATATTGAGGAAAACACGAAGTTCGGATAGCAGAAACAATAGCTCTTGTACAGATTAACAACGCAAACAGACAACAAATCACTAGAAATGACAGTAACAGCACTTTCAATAACGCTCAACTTTCCAGCTCGCACTGCAGACGAAACTCCAAGTGATTCCTCGAAAGCCTTCGCACTCCAAAGACGTTCCCCGTCGAATTCTACTGCCGAGTATTTATAGTGTTCCTGACAGGGCGTGTCGTCCCCTGGAAATATCTGGAGAAATCCGGATCTCGGCAACTAATAGAGATATCGAGAAAATTCTAGTATCTTTGAGATCCTTCGTTTTGCGTCCAAATGTCTCCAAGTTGCCAAAATGGTAGCCAAGTTTGTCGCCGAGGTTTAGGTCCGGCTGCCGACGGCATTCCATACGTACCCCTGTAGAATTCTCATCCCAACCATAAGACTAGCTAGGCAGGAAAGCGACATTTCATTTTTGTAACAGTATGAAACAGATGGCAGAAAGAATGAAACATAGTATCTGTTATAACGTCAATATCTTTTATTTAATAGTAGATTTCAACCATTTGCAATTTTTTTCATTATTAGAGTTTCACGATATTGTTTTCAAATTTTTCGCTATATTAGACTTAGGCCTAAAAGAAAACGGTACACAGTCTGATCTACGTTTGAAAAACTCACTTCGGATTTTCACAATCAATGTTTTTAGTAACTAAGGATTATTATGTGAAAATTGCTCTCTTTCTGTAACACACAAATTCCTTAATACATTAACCCATTTCGAATTTCCTTCATTTTCGAATGCAACTTTCTATTCAAGCCCTTTCCATTCTTTTCTGATTTATGATATATATATATTACTGTGAAAGACCGATATCTGGCAAATGTCAGTTTCTCCGGTCGGTGAATGTTGATATCTCCGGTGAATGTTTGTGGCATGTGTCGACATTCGCCGGTGAAAGTCGACATTCTCCAATTTCGGTCTTTCTTTCATTTCAGTAACAAATATACTACATATAACGATTGGTATACTGTATAGATAGAGATAAAAAAAATATATGTGTTTCAACACTTAAAAACAATCATTCTATAAAATGCCTGTATTTCATTTATTAGAAATAAAAAATAAAATTAGAAAATCGCTGTAATTGTTGTACAAACGATGAATAGCTTTTCTTAAATAAATCTCACGCATAAAAAAAGCTAAAATTAAAGTAAAATAATTAAAATCTATTAATTGCTTTCAGAGTCATTCAGCGTTTCGCGGCATTTTCGCGCGACCACTTCAATGATGTTGGCCCGGTGAACTGGTCGTCCGCTACTGTCTCGGCCACACAGATTCAGCATTTCTTGGAATAGATCGTCTTTCAAATCCTCTCTTAGATGGCTTGGAACATGAGACGTGAGAGCACAGATTGATGCAAAAAAGTCTGGAAAATATTTAAGAACATTTAATTATAGCTGTTTTCAATAATAATAAAAGGAAAAAGAAGTAACTAATGATTGTGTGCTATAAAAGCAATGATTAGTTAGTAAAATATTACTTTTGATTACCTTTGTATTTAAAAGTTGTAGAACGAGAAAAGCTATCTAGTGTTCCATTATGCCCATTTATGCTGCCAAAAACAAGGTTTAATGTTTTCAAAAGTAATTGATATTCATAAATATAATTCTGCTTTTAATGCCAGTAATCAGTGTTCTGTGTAAGAAAGCGATATCCAAAACAAAAGTTCTTAATTTCGTGCAGATCTTTCTATAGCTTTAAGAAAGGAAGAAACACGCATTTGGTCGTTCACCAGAGAAGGGGTAACTGGTGCTGTTAACTTGAGTTGTCTTTGGTTATAACCTTTCGTCAATTTGAAATTAGATAAGACAGTTTTAAAAAAATTGAATTAAAATAAAGTTGAAGAGTTTCGGTGTTGTGGATTGATTCTGATGTTGAAAGATAAAAAGAGGATGCTTTACCAATACCGTCACAAGTCATCCGAACACGGACGCACCTTGCCTTGAGATTTCAAGTATTTATTTTGCTCTGAGAAATCTGTTAAGGAGGGAGAATATTTTCAGATTTTAAACGAAGAAAAGGACACTTCGCCAGCCAGAAGAGAACAAAATCGTCTTTCTTGAATTACTTAACACTCATAATTGACATCATGATGCATTTTAAGCGCTGAGTTTCACTCCTAATATATGTAAGCGTATATGCAGATGGCTATTATATATTTTCATTTGCTGCTTTCATGTAAAAATAATTGCTATCGTATCCTTTCTGACTTCGAATTTAATCCGTAAGCACTCAACGAAGTATAAATGCATAATTATAGAATTCACTAACAATAGAATAGCTCAATTTCGATCGCCTTACTGACCAAAAGATGTCAGAAGTTGCTACAAATGTTTCCCACGTAGCAGTTCAAAGAACGTCGTTTCGTTTGGAAAAGCACAGAAAAGACCAGAAAAAATACCAATGATTACGCGAGTTCAACAATAGAGTACAAAAAACTGGCCCACCTTGGAGTCGCAAACGTTTGCTTTATGAAAACAATCCAAAAGTTTCGTGCTCTGAAAGGATGAAAAATGGCATCTTAGGCGTAAGAATAAGTATCGTCTACAGCCTAAAAATCCCCCTGGTAAATAAACATACTAGTACCGGCAGAGAGACACACACTTCCGGCTACTTATGACTTTTTCTTCCTTTCCTCTACGTATTTTTTTTCTATTTTGTTTTGTTTTCTATGTTGTTATGTCCAGTGTATGTTTCTTTTTGATTATTATTTGTTTTTGTACCTGTTATTTGCTTTTGCCCTTTCTTAAAAAATATAATTCACCTCCATCCATCCAAACCGGAAAGGAGCCAAATGGCTCTACACACGGAGATGCAGGTGGTGTAATGTAATGTAAAAAGTACTGGCAGAGTCATAATAAGACGAAGATCCCGTGGCGGTCATTCGAATCGCAGATCCTTAAAAAAATAATATGAAACCATTCAGTTACTTATTGAAACGTAAAGATTACGTACATATTTTTTGTCTTTCATAATGGGTATTCCTATTCTGGCAAAATAATGTGCTTTCCCATATGATCATAATCGTCGAAGAATGGTTCTAAGAACAGGATCATAGGTTTCAAGTACTTTCCCGGCACCTAAATTCCCAAAATCTCCTCCCCCATCAAGACTCTTGAATTAACTTGATAAGCAAGTACAACGAACGGAACACATACTATACAACATACATGTCTTATATTATTTACAGTCTTCTTGACTTTATATTCCAAGAGCAATCTTCCAGAAATCCACTCTTCATTTCTGCTGCGTTTGGTTTTGTTTCATGTTGTAAAGGTGGTCAATAGCTTTACAGTGTAGGTCTTTCTAATGATGTGTCTCGTTTGTGCGTAAATACATTTTTCGTTATGTTCGATTCTACAATGTGCATTGGCCACTAAATCTCATCTATCTATAAGTAGTTAGTTATACACGTGTGCATTAGTTTTCTCTAGGGAAAAATAGATTTCAGACAATGATCTTTAAAACAATGTTTGAATCGAGAGGAGATGGCTTATTGAAATCAAGAAGAACAGTCATGCGGTAGATTAGTGAGCGTAACGAGCTACGGGGGTCTCTTCCCTGTTAGCACGGCGGCGATGGGCAATGGCTACTTACTTGTCTACCTGCTAAATAATCTTTTAACGTGGTGTAAGTTGATATTTAACTAAGTAACTAACAAACCCTAAATCTCTCTTGTCTAATCTGTAAATAACCATACGTGTAAATACCTTTCTCATATTATATTTTATAAATAAATAATTTAGTTTCAACTACTGTTTCTCCTCCTTTATCTTTGGTGCATTTTCCCCTAGAGTGTTGTTTAGATGAAGTATATTTACCTGTAGGCGGGTTTGGGATTTAACCACCCGCCCTTTTCCTATAGAATTGGATCCTCGCCCGGGATCTAAAAAGATTAAAATGTAAACTTTCCTATATGTATCATCCATCATTCTTCCCTCTTGTGGTTGTGAACTTAATGCATGAAAATTAGCAATTAATCCTAATTCATGAAATATAAATTGCAACATTACTTGAAGCTGGTACAAATGGTGTACCCTTCAAAAGAAATTGAAAGCATACTTACCTCGGTATTCTTCATCTGAAGAAAATGGATCCGATTTTACCTCTTCTTCGAAATGCAGGATATCAAATCCTGTCTCTTCTAGCATTTCTATGTAACGTGAAGATTCGTATTTATTAATATGATCATCCGAAACAAAATCGTCAATATCCTGTTAATAAAAACAAAGGGAATTAGTTGAAGAATTAAAATAGCACAATTAATTTCCCAAGAAAGGAAAAGAAAATTACCTTAAAGAATTTGCTCCATTTTGGATTGCTTTCCAATGCCAATATTGAAGCATAGAAAGGAGATTCCATGACTAAACAGAAAGCCATTTCACCACGAGGCTTTAAGAGTTCAAAAATATTTTGGAAGCCTCGTCTCTTATCTTTCAGCCATTGGACGCAATGAATAGCGGTAAGTTTCGATATCTGACCTCTCCACTGTTTGACCGTCGACCTAAATAAAAGTTTTTAAAAGTTATTATCGAATTACTTGTCCATTTGAATGTAAGTCCCATCTTAAAACTAATTGGCTGTTTGGGGACAGATAAAGGCGTTGCAAATTTTGACTCTTGGTTAGATAACGAAATAAACACAACACTGTCTACGCTGATGTTACCAATCAATTGTTGTCGATTGGATGTATTCAAGATCTTTCAAGCGTATGGGGGCAGTATTTAGAGCAGGGGTCTTCCACCTTTTTACACCTACCGCCCACCTTTGTCTCTTTGTTAGTAGTAAATTTTCCTTACCGCCACCGGTTCCACATAATGGTGATTTATAAAGTAGGGAAGTAACTTTTCTTTATAAAAATTATAAAGCAGAGTTACAGCAAGTTAAAGCGTATAATAATAATTACTTACCAAGTACTTTATGTCGGATATTCGCTAAGTTTGGCAGAATAAATCTTTATAAAGCAACTTACTATAGTTAAATCTATCTTTTTGGTTGCTCCGCTACCGCCCACCATGAAAACTGGAACGCCCACTAGTGGGCGGTAGGGACTAGGTTGACTACCACTGATTTGGAGTCTAACGACAATACTCTATAGGCATGCCATCGCGGTTTGAATGTCCTCTCATTAGAATGATGGGGATGCGATATGTTAAAGTGACATAGGAACTTAAAGGAACACTTAGACGATTTGAGAAAAATTTCACGATTTTGTCTTTCTTGGAAGATGTCGAAGTTTAAATTTCAATCATCATTCCGCTTTTTAAACTATCACTACAAATCAAGACGGGTGCATTCTATTCACGATGATAAAATTAGTACGCATTCGGACGACACACACGGCGGCGATGAAATTGAATTGTGTACTATTGAACATTGAAACTCGAAACAAACTCCGCTGTCAGGCCATCTAGTCATAAATTTTGCGAAATTGTTATTTAAAATGAATTTACAGATTAATTTACTAATTATTCAAACTTACAATTTTTAGAAAGAATCTAAATCTTTCCATAGGGCAGTGCAGATGCTCTACAATAAGACATTATGACGCCCCTTCGAACCTATTCTATTTGTTCTCTAGTCATCCTTTAAACAGTTTTATTTTTCTGTCCTCCAGTGTGTAATGGCTAATTTTAATGCTAATGAAGGTAAGTAGGAAACACAAAACCTATCTTCTAATGACTCAAAAAAAAAACAAAAGCTTATTCTTATTTCTGCATCAAATTTAAAAGCATGTTTTGGGATTTCACTCACACATAATCTAAAGATTAAAACTGATTTTTGGAAAGAGTAAATTGGTAAGAATTTTAAATACCAATTTTCGATGTTGGCCACAGTGTACTCGATGAGTGGATGATAGTTATGATTCCGTGCAAACTCAATCATGTCTGGTAGAAAATCGATTGCAAATATCTTCTCCGCTTGAGGAAACAGAGGCAGGACCAGCTGCAAGGTGTTTCCACCTGGTCCAGAACCGACGTCCAATACAACTTCCTTTTCTTGGGTTTGACCCCACCCAAACTGAAGAAGCTTCTCGGAGATGAAGTCTTTCACATGGTCCATTGGTGTTTGCTTTGCGCTATACAATTCAGGATCCAACACCTTTTTGCAAGATTCTAACAATAAAAAAAAGAAACATTCTTTGACATATGATACGTAACAAAAGTAAAATTCTAATGAAGAAAGAATAAAATTCTATTCTGGTCGTCATTGAAAAGCTTTTTCTGTAGTTCGAAAAGCCTGTGTTCTAATTACTTAGCATTTCACTGAATATATTGTGACATCCTCTGTAGTTAATTCTCACGCTGAATAAATATAGCAGTTTGCGATTGTGGTCTGAATCTATGGCGTATGACCTGAGTTCAGGATTTTTTTAATTTCTCAGATCCGGAATTTTAGTGCTTGCGGAGTTTAGATGCTTAACTTTTTTAATATTACAACAAACATATCATTCAAAGATTTATTGCGAGTGTGATACAGTGAAACAAATTTGAATATTGAAATCCTGTATATAAAGAAACATTCTTTAAGCAAATCTACGTTAATTAAAAACAATACATGCCAAGTTTTGTGGTCTGAAAATACTAAGACAGATTCTAAGGATAATATTAAATCACTGACCAGTTTAACCAAACTTCTTTGTGTTTTGAATGGTTCTTTCTTGCTAAATTTTCGTGAACTTCTGCTAATTTGCAAACTTCAGGCTCTAAATTAATAATTGAGGAATTTAGTGAAGAACTATTGCCTGTAATTAAATATCTTACTGATCACATTGAACTTTTAACTGTTAACAAAGAAAAATATAAACGCAGAAATCCCGCAAAAAATGTGACCATTGAAAAGTAAGCTAAATTCAAAAGAAATTTTAAGTGTCGAGGAAACGAACAAAAAAAAATAACTTTGTGTAATGATATACTAAAACAAATTAGTTTTTAATAAAGTTTTTCGAAAATGTTTTTTGCTTGTTATGTGTACGTAAATGTACATATGTGTATCCCATTAATATTCTGAATTATTTGTGAATGTAGTCGCAGAAAAAGCAGTGCCTGAACCAGTGGCGGATTTTGACAGTATATAGTCACAGGCGGAAAACTGTTTTGAGGCCCCTCCCCCTACATAATGTTGAAAATTCGTAGTTGGTTTATCACTGCGATGTACGTTGAATAGATTTTGAGGCCCCCAATGGTCTCGGGGCACGAGGCGAACACCTCTAGCGCCTGTGCGAAAAACCGCCACTGGCCGGAACTCTATAAAAGCAGAGCCGGAACGCTGTAATCCTGGGTGACAAATATCACGCTGTTTTAAGGACGTATTCACTAATTTTAGCTACATATTTTTCTTAAAAAAAGTAGCTCCACTACAACCCTGATTATGCTCTATTTATATTACATGTCAGTTTTCAGGATTTTTAAAATTTGATCATTATCTTCCCTGATGTAATTTGATTAATTAATTATAACATTATAACATGCCTGACACTGCAACCAATTATAGAATTTTCGATATTAAGAGTTGTAGATGTCATTAGTGATAATTAATTTAAAATACCATAACTACTTATACAGCAATAATCATAAAAGATGTTCTTTAGTTTTTGATTGAATCCAGATGATAATAAATACCATAAAGTGTATGAGTTATTTAAATAGCCGATAAAAGAAATCCCACTCATAAAAAACTTTATTTACAGAAATGTGGATTTATTTTTAAAAATTCAGTATGAAGAGCAACACCTACAACAATCAAGCTAATTCCCCATCTTGGCGCCTGTTACTTTTTTCCGTAAGCATTTTTCTTACTTTCAATGAAACCTTGTTTGTAGCTATTGGTTTGAAACCTAATCCAACGTTCGTAATTATGATATTTAAAGAACATTTTGATTCTCTTTCTTAAGTGTAAGCAACAAATCGAATCGATAAGCTCTTTTAACCCTTAAATGCCCAGTGTTGCCTTTAAGCAACAAACCCAATTTTGTCTCCTAAAATCTTGAGAATAAGACTGAAGCTCTAATGCCTGTTGTTGCCCATAGGATACATACTGAAATTTTTATCAAATCAATGTACAACAAACAGATGGCAGCCTGAGTTCTGATAAAAAAATAACAATAAATTGATGTTTTTCACTTGAGGCTGCATCTTTTTAGCTTAGTTTGTAGGCTTGAGAATACCATATTTTATTCTACAATGTTGAAGGAAATTCCTTATCCGTATTATTATTTATTAAAATTCATTTTTGTTTGACATTATAGAATTCTGAATTTTTCTGAAATAAAGCCCACTGTCAGTTGGTAACAAACTATTTTTTAGCCATAAACCATACTGAAAACAAAATAGGTTTTCTTACAGTATTTTTCCCATGTTTTATTCAAAAAATGAAAGTCAATAAACATTTTATAATCAATTTTTAAAAAATCGGCCTTTTAAGGGTTAAATATGGGAATAATTTCATGCGAATTTTCGATCTATTACCAGATCTGACTGGCAAATATTTATTAGATTCACGCATCCAAATTTCATTGCGCTTTTCCTTCAGATCGAAAAAGCGCAGAATACCTTTTATATTCAAATATATATAATCTTGCAATTTGTTTTTCGGAAAACACTGAACGGGGGAAAATTCCTTTTTTTTTCTGAATATTCAATAAGTTTTAATATTGTTACAAATTCAATCTTAAAGCTTAGCACTTTCTTTGTATTTGCTATGCGATGGAATTTTACCTAAATTTGAATACTAATCAAGTAAAAAAATTAATAATTTTAAGGTAGGAAATTTTTATCAAAGCTCTTAATATAAACTTCTGTAAGATTGATTGGGCCGCAAAAACATGTTTTGTTGGTTAAGAGTGTGACATGTTTGAATTAAATAGAAAAAAGTAATTACATCTAAATTTATATTTAAAGCAAATTATAATAAATAAGTAGTAAAACCATTAATTGTAGATTAGATAATTGTAAGTTCACAACACAAATCGTAGCAGGTGTATGAATTTTGATAGAAAAAAATAGATACACACACAAGATAGATATCAAATTCTACCTATATATTTCAAAGTTCAATATTATAAGTTCCACACTTTTACGGCTAAAACTGACCGAGTTATGAAGACTTTGAATATAACTATTTCAGAATATCTTAGACATTTTCAGCGGCCGCTTCAAGGAAGATCAGCTAATCAACAGGCACTGCTTGTCGAGGCGCCGTTTATTGGCTTAAATAATAAGTCTCATAATAATAAGTCTCATAACTAGTTCTATTTTAATTGCAGAAGAGTGGAACTTTTTTCTGTTTAAAATGTTAGTGTGTAAAGAATTTCTAATAAGCATGACTAATAGGAGTGGGACACTGTATAAAAGTTTAGACTTCGTACTGTTTTCAGCAGTATATTTATTAACTCAAACAGCATAAAATGCATTTCTTTATGTCATATAAGGCATTTTTCCATTTCGAAGTATTTGCCTATCTCTGACGGCTTAGAAATAGCTATTCTGCCACGATCATAGTGGATACCCTGTATATATATACAAATGTCCTAATATTAAACTACTCATTACTTTACTACTTATCAAAAATCGTATTTTATTTCAAATCCTTTGGCAAAATATTTATAGCCCGTTGACTATAAAATCTCACAGAAGTTTATTTATACCGTCATTTGAAAAAATGTAAAATTTAATTCTTCAAATAATAATGATAAATCTGGATATTTTACCTTTCGTGTTGTTACTTTAAGAAATCAAAACGTTGGTTATAGAAAATCTTATATACAATATTAATCATTTGATATTATCTTGTCGATAATAGAATCTTTAATATCAATTCATCTTTTAAAATTTATTATTTCAAAAGACAGATAAAATTTAAATGCTTACCGTTTTCCATTTTCTAATGAGAAATACCTCTTTAAAGTAAGATTCTAGTATTCGGTTTGTAAAGCAAATGCCAGACTGAATGAATGACACAAATCTTAATTTTGTCGCTTTAAATCTACCTGAAATATTTAATTTCTTCCATTGAGCAATCATTAAGAACTCAAAATTCAAATAAAATGTGTCTCTTACGCCATAAAACACTAACCAATCATATAAAATGATTCAGCAGGTTTTAATTTAAAATAATGCTAAAACCTAGAAAATTTAAAATAAACAATAGTAAAAAGTTTGACCGAATAACAAGAATACTTTAAAAAATATGATAGAGTTAAAAAGTCGGCCAAATAGTAGCAATTGTTAAAAAACACGAATGTCAACATCGCTCCAACATTCTGGTTTTACGGCATCTTCAATGATTCTATCAGCACCATATTTGATGAAACTGTCACCACTTCACCTAGCTGAACAAACAAGCATTGTTTCACAATCACAGTTGGCTGTAGTAAGTCTGTTGGCAGTAGCAGATGATTTCTCCAACCTAATAATAGGATTGTAGTATAAAACAGATTAATCTGACAGTACAGAAAAATTTGCAAAGCGCATCACTCCACCCGTCAAGTGTCCTGAGAAGATCGTAATATATCTCAAAATTAACTAATGTATCTGAATAGAATTCTGTTTTTAATACCGATATTAGATATTCTCACTAATAAAAGTCTGCATTCAAAACGAATTATGCGCAATTTGACAGAGCCTTTTTTTCTTTTCTAATTTTTGAGTGAAACTAGTTGAAGTTTAGCGTTGGAGCTTTCCGAGGAACAAGCATCATCATGCAAAAAATTGTTAAACTAGGGCCATTACCCAAAATACAGGGTTATTCAAACACAAACTTTAAATGTAGGTCAGGTATATAGAAACGCAAAGAGAGGACGTTACAGAGGGTTCTTTGCCAACTATTTTAGTAAAAGAAAAGGATACACCAGATAAAAGTGTAAACTCGGGTTCAATTCACAACAGCGCAACAACACAAGTGAATGAATAACAACATGCATCAAAGGAGTTGCACAAATAAGTCCTCTAAACTCTTATTTCATGTACTCCAAAGGTTTGTTGTTGATACTGCGTCCTATTTGCCATTGCATATGTTATACTGCGCACTGCTTGGGATGTTATTGTACAGGAAAGTACGCCGTTTGAATTTGTACCCGCACTAGTGTTAGAAAATAAATTTAATAAAAGCAATTCAAGAACACGGTTTCATTAGCATACAAAAAAGTAGATATTTTTATTTGAATTATTTTCTACTTTTCAGTTATAATTTATAATTGTAAATATTATGGACTCTTTTGAAATAATTAAAAAAAAAAACTGAATACCAGATGGTACCATCAGTATGAAATCAAAATTTAACTGAATTGATGGATTAACCGATAATTAAGTTCTGAAAATATTAAAATAGTGTACTGTCATCGAGAGCACACAAGTGTAGAAAATTTAGAAAATCTAGCACATCAGGAAGTGATTGAAAAATTCCATCTTTGCAAACATGAAACAAGTTGAGTTAAATGAAGAGGGTTAAAAATCACGAACTAGCAATGAAAATGAATTTTTTTAAAAAAGAAAAAAAAATCGTTCTTCCGATTTGTAAATTTAAAATTTTATAAAAAAATTGAATTTTTGTAATGCATTCTGACGAGTTTTCATAGATATTTACTTTTATTCTAGGTTCAAGGGCCGCGGCGGCCCAGTGCTAAGATCCCGACTTAAGAGTCGGAGGGCTCCATGCCCGAAACCCGATACAGCCGAAGATCCACTGTGTTCGCACTCCTGTACGCCAAATCGTGCATAGTTGGTCAAACGTCGTCCTGCTGGTGTGGTGCGGAAGTTTGGAGAAGAGGATGCGAGCTCAGATGTAGCCCTCGTCATTTGTCCACGGCTCACAGTGGTCCAGTTTCGGTTTGTAGCGCGACAAAAATCAAAATTTCGAGGTCGACAAATGGGTTTATTTTCTTTGGAGGTAGGTAGAGAACCGTTTGGAACCCTGAAAGCCATAATTATTTTTGTATAAACGCGTAGTTTTAGTAGGTTTTACTGAGGTTAAAGTTGAAGAATGTCTTTCGAACACTTGAGTAGCGCTTCAGAGAGCCCTCGGATTTCGTTCTGTAAAGTCCTGCATTGCTCTTTATCCGTCTAATTTTAGACTTTTCATGATGTCGGATTCAAGGGCAAGTAAACGATACCGTTTTTAACACAACATTTTAATATTTTCCATATTTTTATACTATATTTTAAAAGGCCCTTTTTTCACTAAATTTTCAAATTTAAAGTGAAGTTTAAAAAATTGCACAACTTTGCACACCTTGAGACTACCTTAAATCATTCCTGCACTCTATCTTTTATAAAATATCTAAAAATTAGCCCCGATAAACCCCGACTTTCTCATTTATTTTATTTTTTAATGTCATCTATGTCAGTGAAGAATTTTCACTTGTTCCTTCAATGACGCAAAAATAAATATCTGGGTTAAAAAAAACCTGTTGAAAAACTAAATTAACTTGTTCTAGCCTAGATGTTAATTAATAAAAATTCAATCGACATTAATTCGAAAATTTTATTAAAAAAACTATCGAATTTAAGGGGCGGATACACAATCTAAAATACATTTGAACTTTTTAAGAAATAATTGCTAAATGGTTTCAAAAGTATTTTAAATTGATTTCAATATTTATTTCTGATTTAGTAGTTGAAATAAACACACTGAAAACGCGAAAATTTTGGAATAGTTCAGAACTCGATTTGAAATTTTAAAGGCAGTTAGTTTGCTTCAGTGACAACCTCTCAAGCGCTGTCTTCAGCTACAGCTAAAAGGACGATAAAGTTAGGAAAACTTACCACAAATAATTTTCCATAAATAACAAATATTATAAAACATAATTCACAAGATGAAAAGCGTTACCTTTATCTATTACGCTTAAAAGTTAGTTATTAAAATGTTTTGGAATATTTCCTGAATTCTGATATTATTTTTGTGAAAAATGCGGCAATTTTATTCTGAAAAGTATTTTTTTAAAGATTTAATGGTATTTGTATAACATTTATATCATATTAACGAAATTGTTTCAATTTTAATCGTTTTGAAAGGCATTTGAATTTATCGCACAATTATTCATTAGATATATTTCAACATTGCAAGTATTTGGAATGCTAAAAATAAAAAAAAATACCTACCAGACTTCAGTAAAATTTCACAAATCTTATTTTTAAGCTATTTCCTTCATTTGGTAAAATTTATCAGATTTTTTATATGTTTTATACAACTAATTATTAAATTTCCGCAGATTACAACAGCTCCCTCCGTAGAGAACAATGGGAACGAATTAAATAAATTAATACAAATCAAGAAATATCCAACCGATTGTTATGAAATTTCATAGGATACAACTGAAGTCCATTTCCTTTAAACTGTGCAAATTTCAAATCTCTGCTGTTTTTAGTTTCGTCGCTATGATTTTTGTCTCGCTAGAAAACGAAACTAGACCACTGTGCGGCTCAATCCTGTTGCATCAATAAAGGAAATAATTTTATTTTGAAATGCACTTAATTTTATTTCTTAAAAAACGAATCGATGATGTATTTCATACTTTGCCGGTTTCTCCCAAAATAGACCTCGTGTTGCTTCAAAACGGGAGGTCAATATAACTAAAATAAGTTATTCAGAGCTTAACATGGCAGGCGATTCCCCTTCATCATATTGCATTTTCAAAGATTTTTTTTTTCTCCATAAAGTTATATAATTTTCAAGTGTATGATGCTATCTAGATGTAGTATATGTTACCGGCAATATATGAAACGCCGGGATTCTATAGGATGCCGGGCGTTTTTAGGCAAAGTATGAAATATGAGAACTATTACAAGGCATTGTATATAATACTTAGGCATACCTAGGCCTAGAATGACAAATGCTATTTAGGCAAAGTATAGCCATGATAATACCATTATTTAATAAAAAGTGCATACTTTAAAAATACAAATGTTATTTTGAAAAATTAATGAAAGAGTGCCATTAAAAAACTTTGTTTCAAAATACGTAAAGAAAAATGAAAGTCGTACAAAACCAAAATTTATGCCGTTCTTATGACAAAACAAAATGAAATAGGAACCTACTTGTTGCATCAATAAAGGAAATAATTTTATTTTAAATTGCACTTAATTTTATTTCTTAAAAACGAATCGATGATGTATTTCATACTTTGCCGGTTTGTCATTTGACATTCTATAGAATGCCTAGGAAATGTGTGAAATGTTAATCGTTTCATACATTGGCGGCCATTTTTCGGCATTCTATATTACTTACAGTTCAATCAAATACGTATAAGCATGTTTACAGAAGATTCTATATTTTCACCAGCCGCTTTTATGCCAATATGTCCAGCTGCTTATATGTCTTTGCAAGTTCCCCGGGAATACTGGCTGTGTATAACTTTACTTAAATCTTTTATGGATAACTTGATATTAATGGTTCCCTCATTTTTGAAGAGCAAATTGTGATCGACATTTAAGCATTGTTGTTTTAGTAGTCCTACACCTGCTCTCTTTATTGTATGCTTGAACCTCCCAAATGAAATCAAGTCACGTGACGACACATTTGCATGTAGACTTAATTGTTCGCGTCACTTAACATCTAATAATAGGACTTTGTTTAAAGCGATAACTTCACTTTCTTCGCATTTTACTGACACGAGCACGCCTAACAGCATGTTAGGTAAATTGAAATATGATAATAGGAAAATTAAAGAGCAGTCAGTCTAATCTTTCAGCAATTCGGATATATTACTTCACTAGTCGCCTTCGGCGAACAGCTTGTTCGCCTGGAATAAGACTTCAATTGAATCTTGCATCATTTTCGGAAGCTGAAAATGTGAGCTAATATTATTTAAGGTCCTTAAAGTTTAAAACACAATTCCTCTCAAAGGGTTAAACCTTTACATAAGGTGTACCGAAACCTTTTGTCTTAAGAAAAGCTATCGATATTAGTATAGAAATCACAAAAAACATTAGACAGAAAAAATATTGGACACTTTTTTTAGAGATATTACTTCCAGTATATGTTTGAAAAACGAAATGAAGAAGTTAGAATTATTTTAGCTTTTAAAAAAACCCAGCAAAGTGCAATTCAAAATGCAATCTTAATTTACTTTCTAGGAAAAAAAGTTCAGTGCTGATTTTCCTTTCTTTCTCTTCTGTAAAAAAAAGTCTTAATACATTAATCCATTTTGTATTTCCTTCATTTTCGAATGCATCTTTCTATTAAAGCCCTTTCCATTCTTTTCTCATACTATATTATATATATGAAAGATCATTCTTTATTTGAGGTGAAGAGGCAGGCGTAAAAAAGTAGCAAGCATTGATATCTAAAAAATCTTTTGTTTAGAATTTTTCATATTTCGGCCTTTAATGGACGAGAGATGATTCCAACAGTTCAGATGATATTTTAGGTAAATCGCAGTCACAGCCATCGTTCGGGAAGTGCTACAAGCCGGGTGAATCCAGACTTCTGCGAGTTACAGTCAGGCGCGTATTAAAGGCTAGGTGCATCAGGTGCGCGCCTGGGGCCCCCGAAATGAAGCGGTATTTTTTAAATATCGCAGAAGATAATTTTCCTCTACGAACTTATTCACATATCCGATTTTAACTTACGAAGTCCACGTTTTATTATCATAATCACAGTTCCTGAACAGAAGGAATCTACACTCATGTCCATAAACTAAGGATAATGAAGTTCAGGCAAAGAAAGAGACAGAAGCAAAACAAATTTGACTTATTTGTAAAGTCTATTTATTAAACAAAAGGTAAAGAGCAAAACAGATGCTATATGTTGGACATAATTAATAAAAATTGCGATTTTTACTCCCTAGAGCAAATTTCAAAAAAGAACCTATTTACAAAAAACAGTATAACATGATTAGTGTGATGGTTAATACGGAGTATATCTCCCGGTCGATGCAATACAGGCCTTACAACGCCTAGGCATGCTGAGTATCAAATTATCAATCTGATCTTGGGGAATATTACACCACTCATCAAGCAATGCCCTCCGAAGTTCCGGTAGACAGGTGGGAGGGGGTTGACGGGCTGCAATTCGTCGGCCAAGCATATCCCACACATGCTCTATTGGATTCAAGTCCGGTGAGTATGCTGACCAATCCATACGGGTGATATCCTCCGATTGAAGGCATTCGTCTACAATGTTTGCACGGTGAGGACGGGCGTTGTCATCCATAAACAGAAATTCAGCACCCATGGCGCCCTGAAACAAACGTACATGTTGTTCCAGAATGACATCCCGATAGATGTGGCCTGTCATCGTTACACTCTGAACATGCAGGTCAATTCTGGAACCAAGAATAATTCCTCCCCAAACGAGCCATCCTGCACCACCGTAACGGTGTCGTTCAATGGTGTTCTCTTGGTGGTAACGGGTACCTGGCGCTCTCCATATGAAAGTCCGGCGAGAATCAGACTGCAAACTAAACCTGGACTCGTCGGAAAACATCACACAAGACCACTGTTGCGGTGTCCACAATGCATGCTCTCTACTCCAGGCTAATCGCAGGCGACAGTGAGTTGCGGTAAGTGGAACACATCTGACAGGCCTACGAGCATATAGACCAATATGCCCTAAGCGTCTGTACACGGTCTGCCTTGAAACTGTCGTACCTGTAGCTGAAGAGAGCTGACGAGACAGGTCTGATGCTATGCTCCGTCTGTTTCTTTTGGAAGTAACTGCCAAATACCGGTCCTCATTCGGCGTTGTAACTCGGGGGCGACCTGTGCTGTAACATCTACTCACATTACCATCATCTTGGAATCGTTGCCAAAGCCTGGAGATGACACTCTGGGCGATTCCAAGTTCCTCGGATACTTCCAGCTGGGTACGTCCACATTCCAGTCGTCCGATAATTCTACCACGTAAAAAATCATCCAAATGCTTCCTTTGTGCCATAACTATGCGGTTATTGCACTGAAAGGCTTTTAAAGCGCTTGTGAACAATTTTACTTCTTTGCCACCATTCCTTATATACCCCTCTCTTACACTCTCGTCATTGTGACGTACTATCCGCGCCATCTGGTGGTTTCCTGTAATTTGCATATTCTTCTTCAAGATGTGTGTGATAATTCTACAGGTGAAATTTTTATTTTAGAGTTCAATTTCTGTGTGATTCTGAATTATCCTTAATTTATGGACATGAGTGTAGTTGGGTATCCCTCACTTTCTCAAAGACTTAATTGCGGGTAAGGCTGTCTTCCGGTTTCCCAGAGAAAATGCTGAGCAAAACCGCCGTTGATTATATTTACAGCATCATGGAAGGTCTGCATGCAATATCCAACAGCTATCAATATCCAACAGCTATAAATATCCAACAGCTACATCCCGCTAATGACTTAAAAGACACAAATCGGATGTGTACACCAACCAGACTTGAAAATATATGAAAACTTAGTTCAGATAGTAGTCCAGATGACCACATATTCAATTTCCCAGGCTTGAGAAAGAAACCCAATTGTTGAGTTCACACAATTAATAGCACTGGTAAAGCACGCATCGCTGTATTTATATTTTTGTTTTAAGAGTTGTGAACCTGGCATTTTCTGCTCAAGTTTTTGGGTCCCGATGTACAAATTCACGGATAATGTTTTTGTAAAATAAATGTCTATTTTCAGTTTTGCAAAGGAGCTATTTTTTGATTGAAACTACTTTCTGTTCAGGGACTCAGAAGTATGTTTACTTAACTCTAGTGAATTAACATCTTGAGCAGTTTTACTTTTTAAAAAAGGTGAAACATTAATTAAATTTAGCAGAGATTTCTGTGAAATCTTGGTTTGCTCCATCATCAATCAGTCACAATCAAACATTTTTGCAGGAAGGCATCGTTTCAATGATTAGAACGATTGATGTGCTTTTCTTTTCAATGAATATCTGTAGTCATTAGTAGCAATGGTACAGTTCAGTAGATAAGACCCCCGTTCCCCTCTAGTCATTTAACTATTTTAAGGGACTGAATATCCATCGTTCTTCTGTTTCCCACACACACTTCTGTTAAACACCTTTTAAGTATCATTTGAGAATATACATAATCGTTTCAAACCTCTTTTTGTTATCACAATAAGGGTGCCTGCACAGAAGAAATCTCGTTAAAGAATTAAATATCCTAATGAATCTAGATCGCTTTAACGTGGGAATGTTTACTGTATTTTTGATGCTTAATCCTGGAATGGTAACGTTCCTTCGCAATTTGAATGGGAAAAGGAGTCAATTTGACTCAACGATACCATTCCAGGGTTTAACACATTTGAAAAGCGACGCTCTTCAAAGCAGTTCATGCAGCTGTCAGACGACGAGGAAACCCAAGGCAGAATTTTAGTTAGATTTCATGATGAAGATTGTGGTGTTCATTACATTAGTTTTTTTTTTTTAAAGAATCCTTTTTCCACCGAGGAATAGAACTAATAAGGTATGTTTTATTTAATTTATCATTATAGAGTTCAATAATATATGACAGTAAATATTTAATGGAATTACATAAGTTCATTCAGCTTCAGAAAAAAAATATAATATTTAACAAATTTCCAAAAAATTCTGAATATTTTTATATATACACGTTTAATATCACATTCACAGTTTTAATAAATAAATTTAAACTTATTAACCTCGCTGCTTCCATTCAAATTTTTTTAAACAAAAGATTTCTTTAAATTCAATAAATTCATTTATTATTTAGAATGAAGATTAAAAATTTGAATCTGTGTTCTATTCCCATTTTTGTTTTTATCTTGGTATTGATTGTGATAGAAGATTACTGAATTATTAGAGAATTATTTTAGATAACATTGTTACCTCCAAAATAAATGAAGAATTTATCAGAGAGAAATCCGAGACAGATTGAATTTTATTTTTTTTTATAATTAGTTTATAAACAGTTATAATAGTTTCCCTTTCATTAGTTTAGTTTTGTTTAGTTTTATTCATGACCGTTTTGAAGCAAAACGAGGGCTATTTTAGACGTAATTTTGAACCGCAGTCAGATGATGAGGGCGACACCTCAACTGACACTCCCCTCTCCAAACTTCCGCACCACACCAGTGGGAGAACGTTTGACCTTCTACATATGATTTGGCATGCAACAGGCTCAATACACGATGGTTCTTCAGTGGAATCGGATTTCTAGCCTGGCACCCTCCAGCTCCGAGGCCCCACCGCGACCCAATTTTTGCATTGAAGAATTGTGTTTGAGCTTTATATAATTATAAATTTTATTATTTTTCATCACTTCCGATAAGAGTATTGATTAGAATTAATGAATTATTTTAATTTTTCCAAGTATATTAGAGTATCATTTATTTATTAATGAAAGTGGTCAAATGTTTTAAGTTTATACGCTTGTATTAATTTATTACGGTTGGTTCAATCAAAGTAATCTGGATCCATGAATTACGGAATGATCTGAACAAGTTTCAGAATGAGTGAATTTGGTATCAACCTTCTATTTAGCTGAAAGTATTTTGTAGAATAACTTTTGATGTTCCTCTTCTTTTTGCGTTCCTACGATTTAATGCCTCCAAAAATTCTAACGATTAAAAAAGGGAGAGATAAAAGGATTTATAATAGACCCGTGGTGCTTCAAAATAAGAACTCAGAAGAAAAGAAAAGGTGCGTCGATTATACTGGTATGAAGATTTAAATATTACATTTCTTGTTTTTGTCATTCTTGCTTTATCATAATTCAGTATTTAGAATCAAATTAACTACCATTTTGGGATTTGTAACTGGCAGAATGTTGCGTAGAATACAATAGTTACTTATTTGAATGTTATACTTAAAGTGATTTTGGAAGGAAAAAGCGAATTATTTTACTTTTATATAATGAATCTTAAGTTATTTCGATAACACTTCATGTGAATATTTATGAACACGAATTTCATATATAAATTTAAAATTACTGAACACAAAGCATATTCATTATCGACAAAGATTAATTAAACTAATTAATCAGGTAATTAAAATCAAATAATAGAGTAATTATTAAGCAATTTTTATTAACAAAAATATAATTGCTGTAATTAAAAATTTACGAAATTATCTTATTTTAAATCATCATAACTGACAAGTTGAAATAAATTTTCACAAGTACATATGCGTTATACTTTCAGAGGGCCCCCAAGAAGCTTAATACACTACTGGTTACAGTGACAGTTATTCTTCTATTAGAATTCAAGTAGAAATAATTATTTATAAATTAAAAGTTAAGAAGCATTTTTAAAAATAGGAAAATGTGAAATCATTACATATATATATGGCATACTGTATAGTATGTCAGACAGAATGTGTAAAGACAGGGATAAAAAAATACACGTTTCACTGCTTAAAAACAAACATTCTATAGAACGCCTGTATTATATTTATTATCAATAAGAAATAAAATTAGAACCAATTTTATTCATTCATATTATAATTAAGATTTTAATACTTTTAGTCATTTAATTTCTCTTTTACGTGCTACTACTTCGATGATGTTGGCCCTGTAAACTGGTCGTCCATTACTGTCTCGGCCATTTAGTTTCAGCATTTCTTGGAATAGATCGTCTTTGAATTCCTCTCTTTGATGACTCGGAACATGAGAGGTGAGAGCACAGATTGATGCGAAAAAATCTAGAAAACATTTAACGATATTTTATTATAGCTATTTTCACTAATTAATAAAAGGAGAAAGAAGTAAGCAATAATGGCCTGCTATAAAAAGCAGTGATTAGTTTGTAAAATATTAGTTTTGATTCCCTTTGAAACTAAAGTTGATAGAACGGTAGTCCATTATGCCCAAGTATAAATAAGGTTCAAATGCTTTTAAAAGTAACTGATATTCCTTAAGACAATTTTGCTTTAAATAACAATAATAAGCGTTAAAAAGTGATATTCAAAATAAAACTCCATCAGTGACATAAAGGTAGTGAAATAAGTCAGACCAAATTACTTTAAACTAACACATTTATTTATATCAAAATTAACCCTACCATCTTACAAACATAATTCATATATCTCATTGCTTTATAATCAAAATTGCTACTTCTCATAAATGTAAACACTTAAATGAATAAAACATAATAAAAAAGAATATAATTCAATATAACAAGTATAATAAATGCTTAGGGTCGACCCAAAGTATATAAAAGGATTTTATTTCTAAATCTCATTCACCTTCAAAATTCAATTAATTTCACTGTATCTTCAACATTAAATTTATCTCATTACCATTTGCTCATTATAAAAGAAATTTTAAATAGTTGCCACCAACAATCTTTATTTATTCTTATTTATCTTATCCTTAAACATTTTATTAATTGATTCTAAGCCTGTCATTAATCCTTTTCTATATAAAACATCCTTGAACATACAATAAAATGCAACAAATAACAATAAGCTAAATATACTCAAATGTAATTTAAATATACGAACACATATATGTTTGTCTCATATCTAAATTTTCTCATTATAAGGTAAAGATTTTTAAGAAGGTTTTTACATACAATATTCTTTATCAACTTAATCTACTCTTAAATGCATGTCACATTTATTTCAATTTCTTAAGATTTACATTATCAATATGTTCTGCTCTATCGACGCTTATGTTTTCAAATGAATTAGAAAGGTTTAGAAAATTATTGCAAACCATTTAATTTTCAATCAAACTGTAATAAGAACCAATTACATATCATTTCACCGTGTCAAATATCCTGGGATATGTTTGGCTAAACCATGGCGGTATGATAAGGTAATATAATGGTCTGACATCCGGAAAGTCCGAAGGAGGGTCCAGCAGGGCTGACTTCATCATTCTTTATTTAATTTAGCTTATGATTCTGGAGAATTAGATCAGCAGACTTAATGGCTTCACAGAATTTCGATGCCACGCTGTGATTTTAGTTTTTCTTTACCTAAGCGTCGCAGCATAGGTGTGTCAGTCTGCACGGCTTCGTTCACCGAAAAATGCATCTCCAGCCCGGCTTGACAGTTATTCCGCAGTAAAAGCTCCTAATCCGACCCAAGGGCCAGTACGACCCCCTTTCTCCGCTCTCCTCCATCTCCCTCGAAACTAAGATTTTTAGCGCCAAGAAAAGTTAGCCCCTTTTGATTGGCCAAGGGTCCCATTTTCTTCCAAAACAGAACGGTTATCACAACTTTCCACCAATTAGAAGCAACAAAAACTCCAGACGCAAGTCTGACATGTAACAGCGACTCTTTGTTGACATCTTTATTAGAATTTCGAACCCAAAGTGGGTGGGAAACCGACAGGTTACAGGATCAGAGGTCGCGAGAGAGGGGTGAAATTTCAGTAAAACAGGGCCATAATGCAAAAAACTCCCAGCAGCGGACCCCTAAGAACTGTGTACAAGACCCTTATCAGGGAAACGGGGATTATTCAGGAATTTTCCTCACTGTATTTGGAAACTTCAAACATTTTTCCTATGGTCCCTCACACGAAGTTTTTTCAGAAAACCTACCAGGAGGGGTTTGTGTTCCAGGAAAACTTTTTTTGCAAGGATCAATAAACTTCTCGAGACTTGTTTCTTAAAGAGAAAAATCTCCGTCAGGAAAACCCAAGTCGCAAAAATGAAAAGAAATTCGCTTAGTAATACTTTGTTGCAGAACTAATAACTTCTTGAAACAAATAAAAATATTACAATTATATTAATAGTTTTTCATCAGATTTTTGTTAATTAAAAAAATAACTTTTTAATTACAAATTTGCAAACAAAGCCGAAGGGAAAAATTTTAGAATTTAAAATAATTTCGAACAAAATCTCTAGTCCAAAAGTCTATACAACATTACAATGTTTTATAAATTTGAAATTAAATAAAGTTTAAATGAAGTTTTTTGTGTTGTGAATAACATCATTCTGATAATGAAAGATTCCAGTACCATCAATAGTCATCTGAATACGTACGCACCTTGCACTTGGGCTTTGAAGCACTCATTTTGCTCCGTGAAATCTGTTAATGAAGGAGAATGTTTTCGAATTTCCAGACATTTGGAAGAGACTTTAAATGAAGAAAAGGACACTTCGCCAGATGAAAGAGGACAAGTTTTTCGTGAACTAGCCAATGCTCATAATTCATTAAGAATCTTGATTACAGTCTGAATATATATAAGCTATTTATACATGCTGCTTTTTTGTAAATTAATTTGCTATTGTATGCTTTCTGACCTCAAATTTAATCCGTAACTCCTCAACGAAGTATGAATGTCTAATTATAGATTAAAATTTTATATAGAGCACAAACACTGAGTAATTTTGGATCGCTCACTGTCCAAAATATATAAAAAATTGATATAAATGTTTCCCACACAACTGTTCAGAGAACGCTGTTTTGTTCGGAGATGTGCAGGAAAGACAAGAAAAAAAAATGTGTCAATGTTCATGCGAGTTCAAAAATAGACTACCAAAAATTGCTCCATCATGGAATCGCAAAAGTTTGCCTTATTAAAAGGGAGTTTTCCTTCCAACAGTTTCGTCCTTTGAAAGGACGAAAAATGGCATTTTAGACGTAAGAATTGGAATGTACACATCCTGAAACTCATCCTGGAAAATTATATACTAGCGCTGGCAAAGTTATAGTCAGACCAAGATCCCATGGTGGTCATTCGAATCCAAGATCCTTGTAGAAAATAATCTAAAGCTATTTAGTTACTTATTGAAACGTAAAGATTACGTGCATCTGTACATATTTTTTGTCTTGCATAATGGGTATTCCTATTCTAACAAGAAAACATGCTTTCCCATCATATGATCACAATCTTCGAAGAATGGTTCTAAGAACAGGATCATGAGTTTCAAGTACTTTCCCGGCAGCTAAATTCTCCAAATCTCATCCCCATCAAGACTCTTGAATTAACTTGATAAGCAAGTACAACGAACTGAACACATACTATACAACATATACGTCTTATATTATTTACAGTCTTCTTGACTTTATACTCCAAAAGCAATCTTCCAGAAATCCACTCTTCATTTCTGCAGCGTTTGGTTTTGTTTCATGACGTAAAGGTTGTCAATAACTTTACAGGGTAGGAGGGTATATCTAATTATGTGTCTCTCTTGTGTGCAAATACATTTTTCGTTATGTTGGATTCTACAATGTGTATTGACCATCAAATCTCATTTGTCGATAGGTAGTTATACAAGTGTGCATTAGTTTTCTCTAGGGAAAATAGATTTCAGACAATGATCTGTAAAAAAGGATACTAGAAAAAGGAAGGTAAGGATACTTCTTTGAAAATCTTAGGACTGGACCGTTTCGTACACAGAAATGTCAACATAATGTTTGTTTTCAAAGACAATTTTTACTAAAATTATCATGTATCATCTATCATTATTGCCTCTTATGGTTGTGAATTTTCCGCATGAAAATTAGCAGTTAATCCAAATTCATAAAATATAAATTGCAATAATACTTGCAGCTGGTAAAGATGCCGTACCCTTCAAAAGAAATATCTCGAGCTTGGCAATTAATAGTATATTAATTTTGTCTGTAAAATGAAGACATTAAATTAAAAGCATACTTACCTCGGTATTCTTCATCTGAAGAAAACGGATTCGATTTCACCTCCTCATCAAAATACAGGATATCGAATCCTATCTCTTCTAGCATTTTTATGTAACGTGAAGATTCGTATTTATTAATATGATCATCCGAAACAAAATCGTCAATATCCTGTTAATAAAAACAAAGGGAATTTAGTTGAAGAATTAAAATAGCACAATTAATTTCCCAAGAAAGGAAAAGAAAATTACCTTAAAGAATTTACTCCATTTTGGATTGATTTCCAATGCCAATATTGAAGCACATACAGGCGATTCCATGACAAAGCTGAAAGCCATTTCACCTCGATGCTTTAAGAGTTCAAACATATTTTGGAAGCCTCGTCTCTTATCTTTCAACCATTGGATGCAATGAATAGAGATAAGTTTTGATATCTGACCTTTCCACTGTTCAACTGCAGACCTAAAAAATGTTTTTAAAGGTCATTACTGAAATAACTGTCCATTTGAAATAATGTCCCATTTTGATAGTACTTGGTTATTTGGGGATAGATAAAGGCATTGCGAATTTTGACTTTTCATTAGATAAGGACAAAAACATATTATAACACTGTCCACATTTATGCTGCCACTGCTACCAACCAATTCTTCGAAATATGGGGACAGTTGGTTTTACCGAGAGTAGTAAAAGTCTAAAGATAGTATGTTACAGCAATGTCGTCGCGTCTGAATAGAACGATGTGGATTCGATATGTTAAAGTGACTTGGCAGTTTAAAATAACACTAAGACGATTTAAGAAAAAGTTCAATATATTTTTTTCTCGGTAGATGTCGAAGATTAAATTTCAGTCATTATCCCACTATTTAAACTAGCATTCCACATCAAGAAGGGTACAATTTATTTGCGACTAGCCGCCTTCGGCAGCCAGTTTGTTCGCCAGGGATATAATTTCAACTAAATCTCTTATGCATAATTTGATATTCATGGTACCTTTAACAAAGTAATTTTAAACTTCGTATTGCGATAGACATTTTACTCATGTTCTTTTCGTAGCCTTGCACTTGTTCTGTTCCTTGTTTACATGAACGTCTCTAAAGGAGTCAAGTATCTGTTCGTGTCATGTAACATCTAATTGCACGTTGTCGACGCCAACTATACTTTCTTATACCTTATGTAAAATATGCATTTGATTTCAGCATTAAAATGGTGCGACACATTTTACATCCAGCAGCATATTAATTGGCTTAAAACATGCTGATAAAAAAATTTAAACATAGCAACCATAATCGTTCACTGTACTGGATTATTTCCTGATATGCTTACTATCTTCAGAAATTTCTTTGCAGGTTTCACAGAAAAATTGATCAAATAAGAAAAGAAAGTAAAATCAATTTGGATATTATGTTAGCTTTCAACAATGGAATAGACACACGCAAAACAATATTTGTTCAAACAATCAAATCGATTTGAATTTCAATCAACAATGAAAAGCATTGTTGCAAATTATATCAAAAATATTTTTAAAGATTTATTAAAATTACAGAAACCAGCGGGAGTGGTCTCCCCTAAACTTTCTCGTATACTTTCTAAGTGGAGATTCGTAGTGGAGATACTTTCTCTTTGTATACTTCGTATACGAGAAAGTAAAACGAAAAAACAAACAAACCTGAAATCAAATATCTGTTGCCACGTTTCAAAAAAATATTATTTTGAAGCAGGCGCGATAAAATAGGCAATGCAATGAATACTAAAGCGAAAATTCTGCTTTGGAATTGAATTCCCAAGAAAACAATTTATAGTACCACAACCGTAACAATTGCAAAAGAGCGTGAATAAAAGATTTGCTGAAATAATGAGATCGGTTTGATTTACAACAATAAAAAAATTGTTAACAATTGATGCTTGAAAACATTATTTATTGTTGTAAATAAAATTTACAACAATAACAGATTGCTACCAATACGCATGCGCATGAGAATCGGATTAAAAGAAATTGAATATGCTATTTGAACGCCTCTTTTTGACAGATTTGGCCCAAACTTTTATACGGACCTACATTCATAACGATAAAACTGTGTAACAAATTTTATCCATTTAGCTATTCAAGTTTTTGAGTTATAGCGTTCACATAACCTCGGACATACAAATAGACAGACTTCCCGTTGACGGATTTTGTCCAAAATTTGATAGAAACCTACAAATTATGTTTAAAGACCATATACCAAATTTCATCCCCGTAGCTCTAATAGTTTTCGAGTTATCGTGTTCACAGACAGACAGACATACAGACATAATTCCAAAATTGTGTTTTTCGGACTCAGGGAGGTCTAAAACGTGGAGATAGGTCAAAATCTCGAATTCGAATTTTTTGACGATTACAATACTTTCTCTTTGTATACTTCGTATACGAGAAAGTAAAAATTGTACGGCAACTTAATTGATATCATTGAAACGATAAATTTTTGAATTTTTACACGGTGTAAAAATCATTTTTGCGCTGCACTAATTTCGGAAGTCTTTAAGAAAAAACGCCAAAATTTTGCTTAATTTTTAATTAAAATTCTATTAATACTTTAAAAAAAGGGCTAAGAGGTGCATATTCCCACCCTCCAAATTATGTTTATACCAAATTTCGATGCTCTATGTCTATCGGTCTGCTCTATAGAGCGTCAAAACACACATACACAGACACACCTTATCCTTTATCATTAGTAGAGATGGTAATATTACTGTATACTCGGCGACAAGCACGCTGATATTCGATGGAATTGAGTTGGGCACTACTGAGCCTTGAAACTCGAAACAAACTCCGCTGTCAGGCCATCAAAATCTCTATATATAAAAGGAAATGTTCGCATGTGTGTCCATTATAGACTAAAACCTACTGGACCGATTTACGTGTGTTTTTTTGCAAAATGATCGGCGTTGTCCGGAGAAGGTTTAAAGCTATTGAAATCCTCGATCTGACGAGTAGAAAGAAAGTTAGGGGGGCCTAATAATATAATATTAATAGTAGTAGAACTATTATTTAAATTTCGATGGCGTCACGAGACTCTAGTTCTCACATTGAAGTTCACGAGGTAAGAAATGCTGTCGCGCATGCGTAGAAGTAAGCTCGAGTGCTGCTGTTTTGACAATTGGATTTATTTACATATGTACAAAAAATAATATCGCATTGGCAATCACATCATCTGGAATTTTGTCGACTCTCTTGGATGGTTGTCGAACAGTACATTCAGCACTTAAATTGCCATTGAATAAACAAAACAGTGAAACACCGACTTACAACCCTTCAGAAACATCAGTAATGAGTAAATACTCCAGCAATGAAAGATAATTATATGGGATGAATGCACAATGACGCATAAAAAATCGTTGGAAGCATTGGATCGAACATTGCAAGATTCACGTGAAAGCGAACGGCCATTCGGTTGTGCACTAATATTATTAGCAGGTGATTTTCGACAGACATTAAGTTATTCCGCGTTCAACACCAGCCGATGAACTAAATGCGTGTTTAAAAGCATCACATTTGTGGAGACATGTTATTAAATTTTCATTGACGATAAACATGTGTGTTAAATTACTAATCGATCCTTCTGGAGAGCATTTTTCGATACATTTATTGAATATTGGAAATGGTAAAATTGCAAATGAAGAGGCAACAGGCTGCATTAAATTATCAAACGATTTTTACAGTATCACTCACTCACAAGAAGAATTAGTTCAATGCGTATATATTTCCAGATATCAAACAAAATTACAAAAGTCATCAATGGTTAAGTGAACTTGCAATATTAGCTGCAAAAAATGTGGATGTAAATTTCATTAATATCAGCATTCGACATATGTTACCAGGAGAAACAGCTACTTACAAATCAATAGATACTGTTATAGAGCAAGATGAAGTAATAAATTATCCAACTGAATTCTTAAATTCACTTGATTTATTTGGATTGCCTCCCCACATCATTAATCTGAAGGTTAGTGTTCCTATCACTCTTAGAAACATTGACCCAGCCCGTCTTTGCAATGGCACCAGATTGGCAATCAATATATTATTAAGCAATATAATCGATGCAACAACTTTAATTGGCAAATTCAAAGGAGAGGATGTGTTAATACCACGTATAACCAATGATACCAACAGATATGCAATTCCATTTCAAACGATTACAATTTCCAATTAAATTGGCTTTTGCAATAACGATAAACAAATCACAAGGTCAATCATTACAAGTATGTGGATTGAATTTGGAGAATCCATGTTTTTCTAATGGCAATTATAAGTTGCATGCTTCCGTGTAGGAAAACTAAGGGATTTGTTTGTATACATGTCAAATGGAATCACCCAAAACATTGTATATCCAAGAGTATTGCAATGAACTTAAAGTTGAATACAATAGTAATTACAATTTATGTAATCCCCAAAACAAAAGAATGATAATGCATATGTTACTATCTAATTTTAACTAAATACAATAATTGATATCAAACTTTCAATTATGTTCATTTAATCTATATATACACTCAAGTCTAGCAATAGCAAAGCATTGCCGGGTTCAGCTAGTTATTAATGAAAATCAATTCACAGTTTAGCTTACAAATTATTCATATTTAGAATAAAAACCTTTCTATAAGAGCGATGCAGATGCTGTATAATAAAACATTACAATGCCCCAGCAAAAGAATTCTGTTTGGCCTTTTAACTTCATCATCCTCTAAATAAATTTATTTTTCCGTCCTCCAATGTGTAATGGCTCATTTAATGCTAATGAAGGTAAGTAGGAACCGCAAAGCCTATCACCTAATGACTTAAAAAGACGGGAAAGCTCATTCTTCTTTCTGTATTAAAATCCTTCTTTTAAATGCATGTTTTGAAATTTCATTCACACGCAATCTAAAAGATAAAACTCACTATTTTTAGGAAAGAGTAAAATGGCAATAATTTTCAATACCAATTTTCGATGTTGGCCACACTGTACTCTATGAGTGGATGGTAATTATGGATCCGTGCAAACTCGATCATGTTGGGCAACATATCGATTGCAAGTATCTTCTCTGCTTGAGAAAGCAGAGGCAGGATCAGCTGAAATGCAGTTCCACCTGGTCCACAACCGACATCTAATACAACTTCCTTTTCTTGGGTTTGTCCCCACCCTAACTGAGGAAGCTTCTCGGAGATGAAATATTTCACATGGTCCAGTGGTGTTTGCTTTGAACTGTACAACTCAGGATCCAACACTTTTTTGCAAGATTCTGCATTAAAAAAAAAAAGAAACCTTCTTTGACATATGATGCGTAATAAAAGTAAAACTCTGAAGGAGGAAGAATAAAACTCTACTTTGTCTGTAATTCGAAAAGACTGAACTGCAATTACTTAACATCTTACTAAATATAATGTAACACTTATGTGATCCTTTGTGGCTAATTCGCATGCTGAATAAATATAGAAGTTGGTGACTGTGGTCTGAATATAGCCTGAATACAGGATTTTTTAATTTCTCAAATCTGGAATTTTCGTGTTTGTGAAGAGAAGATACTTTTTTTTTTTTGCTATTTACTCTTTTTTAGTATATCATTCAAAGATTTATTAGTGTATGATGTGACATACTGTGAAACATTCTTAAGCACTGAAATCTTGCATACAGTGAAACATTATTTAAACAAACATAAGTTAATTATAATCAATATTAGTTTAGTATTGGGGTCAGAAAGTACAAAGGCTATTGTAACTTATTCTAGGGATAACAGTTATATATTGACTAAATTTTAATGAAAATAGTAATTAAAAATTGATTAAATTAATTAATCAAACATTAATAAAATATCTTATTATTTATTCTAGGGATAATTTATGGAATAACTAGTCAGCTTAACCTTCCAACAGGCGCGCATATGCAGAATGTACTTATATCGAGCATTGTATTGCACAGTTTTATTGTTGTTTTATAAATTCAAGTGCAATTTTTATTTATATAATCTTTGTTTAATATAAAGCTAATAAATACAGATTACATAAATAAAAGTTGCATTTGTTTTTGTAAAACAACACGATATAAATATGTAATACGATGCACGATATATGTAAGCATCTCGTGCATACGCGCCCCGCTGGAAGATTAACCAAAATTCTTTGTGCTCTTGAACAGTTCTTTCCTTGAATTGCGTGAATTCCTGCTAATTTTCAAACCTCAGATTCTAAACTAGTAGTTGAAGGGTTTAGTGAAGAACCATTGTCTATATTTAAATATCTTACTGATCACAGTGAACTTTCAATTGTTAACAACGAAAAATATAAACGTAGAAATCTCCCAAAAAATGAAACCAGCAAAAAGCAAGCATAAGAAATTTTAAATGCTGAGAAACGAATTAAAAAAAGTATCTTTGTGAATGATATAGTGAAAAAGATTAGTTTTTAATAATGGTTTTTAGAAGTGTTTCTTGTTTGCTTTCAATAAAATATCCCGGACTCCTTATAGATGATAAACTAAACTGGAATGCGCACCTTAGAAATCTCTCAACCAAATCATTTACTCTTTACCAGAGCCTACTAAAGATTACCGGGGAAAACTGGGGATTTTACCTCAAAAAAGCTTTACCTTTAAATAGCACGAAGTTGTAGATGTAATTATCTTAATTATATTTAAAAAATCTCTTATTTATCTTTTTTCGGTGAGTGGCTTCTAACACCAGAAAACGAATACGTAATAATATGTCAAATTTCCATTGAGACAACATTAAAGTGAATCCGAAACCTAAAAACAGCCAATGAAAGAGAAATCGAAGAACAACAAATGAAGAGTGCAAAGGCAAACCGTGGGCGAGTTTGAAGGGGGAAAAAGAAAAGAAAAAAGAACAATAATCGACTTAGAACCAAATAGGAGCATCCGAAAATCCAGTTATAGCCAAGTTGAAAGATTCGCCTTCGCCCATTATATCACTTAGTTGTGAGCAATGAGGGAATTTTTCCAAAACCATTTGGTGTGCAGGCCCATTCTATGTCTGTCTTACTTTTTCAACCATTTTCTGTTTTCTTTCCTCGTTTTTATCTTTTTTCGTTGATACTCGAACTCTCAGAGTAGAGGAATAAGTAAATAAGAATAAAAATGGAAATACGAATTTTTAAAATAATTTAAGTGAGTTCTACAACTCAGCGGTTTTAAAGGACGAGTCGGCACTGCTTTTAAGTAAAACTTAATAATGTCCACAAAGCTGAGAACAAATAATAATAATTTTATATTCTTGTTTGATATTAGGCTATTTTCCTGTTGTGCCTTAAATTTTCGTTTTCTCAAGTTGTCCTTACATTCTTCAAGTCGATAGTTGCAGCTATCTGCCAATGAAACTGAGTAGCAGTATGCATCATTGGCAAATTTTTTCAATCCATGATGATTGGATGGTGTACTACTAGATAAATATTTGCAGTTGGCAGTTTTTCTATGTTGAATAAATTTGTGTGTGTGTGTGTGTATTTCTGCAATAAGTATCTCCATTTAAATTTGTGATAAGCCCCTAAAAATTTAAAAATTGATATATTTATGCAAGTTTTGCAGATGGAATCGTGAAACTTAGTTTATACATAGATGAGTGTAAGAGGAACATTTTACTCACTGACACTTTTACTCTATGGGGAACGTATAAAAATTTAATCTTCTTAACTTTTTATTTTCATCTTCTACAGCAGCCAAAGTGTTTTCACGCAAATTCCCACCTTATTCGTATAAACTTTATAATGGAAGTATATGACTAGGAGCAATATTTAAGGAAATAAATGCTTGTTCCACTTTTTTGTGACAACCTGTATGTGCAAATGTCCTAATCTTAAACTACTCGTTACTTTTTACTACTTATTAAAAGCCATATTTTATTTCAAGCTCTTGGACAAAATATTTATAGCCCATTGATTTAAAAAACCTCACAGAAGTGGATTTATAGCGCCATTTGAAAAAAATGTGAAATTTAATTCTTCAAATAATAATCTGAAACCTGGATCGTTTACCTTGTGTTTTGTTGGTTTAAGAAAGCAAATCGTTGGTTATAGAAAATCTTCTTATATAGCACTGATCATTTGACATTATTTTGTTGATAATATATTCTTTCATCTCAATTCATCCTTTAAAATTTATTATTTCATAAGACAGAAATAAATTAAATTTCTTACCTTTTTCCATTTTCTTATGTGAAAGACCACTCGAAAGTTAGACTCTGGTATTCGGTCTGTAAAGCAAATAATGCCAGACTTAAAAAAATGATATACAAATCTTTATCTTATCACTTCAAATCTATCCGAAAAATTTAGTTTCTTTCAGAGCGCGTAAGGGAAATCATTCAGAACTCAAAATTAAAATAAAATTATTCAACAGGTTTGAATTTAAAGTGATGCTAAAACCCAGAAAATTTAAAATAAACAATAGCTAAAAGTTTAATCGGAAGACAAGAATACTTTAAAAAATATGATAAAGTTAAAAAGTCGGCCAAATAGTACTAGTTATTGAAAGATACGAATGTCAACATCTCCCCAACACTCTGGTTTTATGACATCTTCAAAGGTTCTATCGGCACCATATTTGATGCCACTGTCACCACGTCATCTTTGCTAGTTGAACAAATAAGAAGTGTTTAGCAATCACAGTTGGCTATATTAGAAACAAATAATTTATTCAACTTAGTAGTCTGAAACAGATCAACTCTACAGTACAGAATAATTTACAAAGCGCATCACTCCACCCGTCAAGTGTCCTGAGAAGATCGTAATATATTTCAAAATCAACTGATGTATTTGAATAGAATTCTGTTTTCAATACCGATAATAGATATTCTCAAAATAAAAATTTGCATTCAAAACGAATGCTGCTCAATTTGGCAGATCCTTTTTTCTTCTTATTTTTGACTGAAACTAATTGAAATCTAACATTGGAGCTTTCCGAGGAACAATCATTTTGTTTAGAAGTCTCAGAAGTTTAAATTCGGTTTCTTGCCTTTCTTAAGGCTAAACGTGGTTGCTATTTAACCAGTAGAACAGTTTGAAATGATCCGAATGTATTTTAAAAGTGATATATTTGAAGATAATTAAGGCCCGAATTTTAAAAACAGACAAATATCTGCACCATGACATTGTAAGAATGTTAAATCCCCGAAAACATATTTAAAATACACTAATACTAAAATAACGGATCATCCGTAGAATCAGGTCTCGAACTCGCAATCATGCAAAAAACTGTTAAACTAAGCCCATTGCCCAAAATATTATTGATAAGCAAATAGATTTACTGGAACAACGATTAAATGTATTTATTCAGGATGATTCAAAAGTCCTTACACAAACTTTAGTTGTCGGTCAAGTATATAGAAACAAGTCAGTTTTTCAATCGAACATGCAGTAGGAAACGCAAAGAGCGAACGCTACAGAGGAGTCTCTGCCAGTTAATTTAGTAAAAGAAAGGGCGACTCCAGCGCAACAACACAGGTGCGTGAATAACAACATGCATCAAAGGAGTTGCACAAATAAGTCCTCTGAACTCTTACTTCATGTTGTAAGGTCTTAGCCCAGTGATACTGAGTTATGATATCACAAGACACAGCAATAACAGGATATTAATTTTAATTAAAGCTTCTTGGTTACTGAATTATTTACAAGAAATATACAAATTAATATCAATCATAAATTCTGCCTAACTCAGGATGAGATAGCGTAAATCAAGTCAAAGTTCAATCTGGAATCAATCGCAGATTAGATGCGAATCTACTCGTAAGATAACTAAAAAGTTCAGTAGAGTTCTACTCAGGGCGAGTTCAATGTCCGATGGCCGGAAATAGTGAATTGAGGGAATAAGACCGCTCATATAGTTGCTATAACTTACAAAGAGTTATATCGGTTACCGAGGTAGGTAAATGGCAGTGAAGTTACTGTAGTTGGGCAGCACGTTCACTTTTCGAGACAAATTCCGAAGAATTCCTCAGATGCTTTCCAGCTCTCTAAGAGCTTATTCAGCCAAGGTTCGGCTTATCGGTTTCACGGGACTAGACACCCGAACAAGTCCAGAGTCTCGGGCTGAGACCTGACTTCAAAATTAGATCACGAGAATCGAATCCTAATCTCCAATCGACTCTCCTCGAATTCCAGCTTAAGAACACCTTTGACCCTGCCCTCTGAGGCGTGGCTGAATGGTTAAGTGTCCATGATTTGTCCGGGTGACGAACAATTTCACGAACCACAAACATGCGCTCCCCTTCCCGCTTCATCATTGGCAAAAGCCACAACTTAATGAGTTCCTTCTCGTCAACTTGGGTGATCTGTCCCAACGGTCAGTCGGCACGGCCTTTTCAAAAAACCCTTCGGGTTATGCAATTCAGGATCGTTTTTACGACATCGGCTTCCTTTCTCCTTTCGGCTAGCTCGCTGGGGGATCTGATCATTCCGTCTGGTGGGAATTGGCGGTTTCTGAGGACCCCACAATGTACTCCAAAGGTTTTTTGTTGATACTGCGTCCTATTTGCTATTGCATATGTCATACTGCGCACTGCTTGGGATGTTATTGTGTAGGAAAGTAAGTCGTTTGAATTTGTACCCGCAATAGTGTTAGAAAATAAATTTAATAAAAACAATTCAAAAACACTGTTTCATTAGTATACAACAAAGTAGATATTTTTATTTGAATTATTTTCTACTTTTCAGTTATATTTTATAATTCATTATTATAAATATTATGGACTCTTGAAATATTTTTTTAAAAAAACTGAATACCAGATGGTACCATCAGTATGAAATCAAAATTTAACTGAATTGATGGATTAACCGAGAGTTAAGTTCTGAAAATATTAAAATACTGTACTGTCATCGAGAGCACACAAATGTAGAAAATTTTAAAAATCTAACACATCAGGAAGTGATTGAAAAATTCCATCTTTACAAACATGAAATAAGTTACTTTATGTACTCCAAAGGATTTTGATGATGCTGCGTCCTATTTACCATTATATTTCATACTGCGTATGATTTGTCATGTTGTTTTTCAGGCAAATACGGTGCTGTGCATCTTTGAATTTGTATCAGCGTTAGTGTTTGAAAATATTTATAATAAAAACAATTTAAATAAACGCTTTTATTAGCATAGCAAAAAGTAGATATTTTTAATTTTCTAATTTCAGTTTTTAATTTATAATTCGTTATTATAGATACTATGGACTCTTGAAGCTAATTTTTTTTGTAAAACTGAATACCAGATAGAACCACTAGTATGGAATCAAAATTTTATTTAATTCGTGAAATTATTTATATTTAAGTTTAGAAAATATTAAAATAATGTACTGTCATCGACAGAACACAAGTGTAGAGGATTTAAAATATCTAACACATCAGGAAGTGAGTGAAAAATCGATTACCAAATTCCATCTTTACAAACATGAAACCAGTTAAATAAAAATTCTTAAAAATCACTAACTATCAAAGTGATGAAGGTTTTTCAAAGGGAAAAATGATGAGGAGAGAGAAACAAAATGATGAAGGGTTTTCCACAATTTGATATTTTTTAAGCTTGAATTTTTGAATAATTTTATAGAATTTAATAACGATTGAATATGGTAAATACCCAGGCATACATATAAATAAAATGCATAATTTAAATTGCAGTTCGACGATTACTATTAGAAGATTCAAATTTAAAAACTTTCAATTTGTGGAAAACCCCTCATCATTTTGTTTCTCTTAGAGAGAAGCAAAAATTCTGCTCTCCAAAATACTGTTATCTTTCTAAATCTTAATGATATTCAGCTGGCATTTTTATATATGTTGCCCTATATGTCTGTCTTTGATGTTATGAAAAAAAAAACTACGCTACGTCTCTAAGATACGCAGTAAAAAATTATTTACTGCTAATACTCATATTTCCTCTAATATTCAAAGTATTTACTTCAAATGTTAGTATAATGCTTCTCTAACGTGCTGGCAAGTTTTCTGTAAATTTTGTAAAATTTGGTTCAAAACTCTGCATGTTATATGCAAAACACATACGGGAAAATTTGAGGTTTTTTAAGAAAATCTTTATATCTTCCAGGATATAATGCCACTTTTACGAAAATTGCATGTAAGCATTGTGCATAAAAATTGATGAAATTTGAAAATTATTGTCAGCTTTCTGTGAAACGGGGTGAGCCGAAATCCCTTTTCGTCTTATCCATTTCTGTTCGGTCCCGTAAATGCACTCATGACCGAATCTTCACTGCAAAATGTGAGTTCAAGCCAATTCATCACATGGTCGAAGTTCAAATGCAGTTCCTCCAGCTTTTCTGGAGCAATTCGAAAAAATGTGTCAATCTGAAAATACCTGGATACTTTTGATCATATAGCGCATGTTTCTTTAAAAGTCGAAGATATTTTTGTGGCCCACATAAACTTAGACCATGTTTATTTGGACCGGGTTGGCAATTGAGTTTAAACCATTGTGATAGACGGTGGAACTCTCAGAAGAGAGTTGCTTTGTCTCTAGCAGAATAAAAGGCTATTTGTAATCAACGTAATAAATTAACAGTTTAGAAAATTTGTACCTAATCGAAATGAAAGAGATTAATTTTTTTTGGTTAAATAATTAAAGTAACGTTCCTATACTTGTAATATGCAATCTGATACTGATTTGAATCTCAAATTTGAATAAGTGAATTTTTAGATGATGATAATGCCTTCAATTAGTTGTATAAAGAATTTAACAGGCATAAAAAATTAAGTAACATCGGATGTCGAAGAAATGTAATTTGGATTTCATTACTTGCTTGGCTTTTGAAACTTAATTCATTAGTGGGTTATAAAATATCTCAAAACATACTTTTACCACAGTTTTGGGAATTGATTTTGTATATTTAAAAACTTTAGAGAGTTTGGAAAAAATAGTTCTCGCTTAGAAATGCACAATTCTTTTATTACATTTACATTACAATCAGTTGAGATGCTAGAATTTTTCGGTTGCGGTGCTAGAAATTAACCTGTTTCAAAAAGACGTGCTCAAAAGGAAGCATTTTAATCTAAAATTATGACAAAGTGATTTTATGGAAATCCTTGCAAACATCGTGAAGGAAATGAACGAAACAAAAAGGAATATAACATACCTCTGCTGTGAAGTCAAGAACAATCAAATTCTAATCATACAAGCATTGATAATCTAGATAATAACCTTTTTTCTTTATTTTTTTACAGAATCAAACTTTCCAAGGGTAATCTTACAACAGCAACAAAAAAAAATTAAGAAGTCAAGTTTCGGTCCAACGCCATTATTAATCACCCTCAATAATTTCATCGTTGAAATGTGAGATTTACGCAGCAAGATTGTGACTGGAGTTTCTAGTAACTAAGAACTGCGATGTATCGTTGAAATTCACGAACTGCAACTTATCACAAACGAAGCTCAACTGAAGGCATTGTGGACGATGATTGATCGTGACGATGAATCATCATCATTTAACATGATAAAGTTTTAGTTCTGGCAAACTTTCTGTAAATTACGCGTGGCCCGAGGTTCCCAGGTTCAAAACCCGATTCCACTGAAGACCCATCGTGTATGTCGACCTTTTGCACGTTTAAATCATACTTAGTGGGCCAAACGTCCTCCCGTTGGATATTGTGCGGAAGTTTGGGAGGGTTGGTGCCAGATGAAGTGTCGTCCTCATCATCTGACCGCGGTTCAAAAATACGAAGTCCGTCCCAAAATAGCTCTCGTGTTGCTTCAAGACGAATTCAAGAAGACCAGCTATCGAAGGAGAATGTTCGGAAGTGACGTCCCGATAGCGCTGACCTTCAATTCAGGAAAAAGGTGAAAGACTGATAGGGCAAGATTGACTGTAGGCCGGGTGATCCAATCATTTCCATCCCAGGCGAAGAATGTGTTCTTTTGTGTCCTTTCCTATGTGGGGTCTTGTATTATCGTCCAAGAACAAAATCAACTCAAGAGCCTTGGTCGGGCCCTGAGCCCCTATCTGGACGTTACTTCCGAACATGCTCATCAAATTAAGGCTGTGAAGAACTTCCTTCAATCACTGGGCAGCGATTTTTACCAGGATGGTTTCTCGAAATTGATTTCATGGCACAACAAATGAATGAATGTCGTTGGCGAATATGTGGAAAAATAGCCAAAAGTTTGTATTTTGTTATGCCATTATAGGTTTCTGTTTGTAATAAAGCTTCCTTGTTAAAAAGCATGAGCAAACTTACTTTCGGAACGTCCCTCACATAACTAAACTAACTTCTGTAAATTACGTGATGCAAAAATCGTACAATCAAAGTTCAACGTGATGGGTAACGCACAGAATGCAACGCTTTACAGGGTAGACCATTGGATCTAGAACTACTATATTTGGCCCATAGTTACTTCTTTTGGGAGTGAGTGCACTAGTAAAGGTTTTTCAAAATTTAAATTAGATTTATAACTAATTAAAAATTAATCGAAATTTTAGCATTTTTCCTCAGTCAATTCGCAGATGTTACTGCACAAAAAACCATTTTACGTCACTTTAAAAATCTTTAAAATTAGCTTTTCAGTGATACCAGCTTTATTTCCGTGTAATTTGTTTTATTTAATTTTAATAAATTTTTCAGCACAATTCTTAATAATGCTTTTAATTGGAGTAATGAAATTCAAACAAATTTTATTATTTCATGAAATATTTCACTCGTGTGCTTTTGCCAGTGTTCAAGTTAACATAAAAAATTACTTTCTTTGGACATTAACTTCAATGCAGAATTTACGCTTTCACTTATTAACATGATAATGTTTTAGGCTGGTATTCCTTCTGTAAATTGCGTGATGTAAAATTAATAACGCACAGAATTCAACGGCTAATGTAATCAAGCCGGACAAATAAAGCCTAAAACATTATCATGCTACGATGTTTGGACTGGAGGTTTGAAATTTAAGATTTTCTTTAAAATTGATTTCGAAAACAATAATTTTTTTTCGAAACATCGATTTTTTTCGGTAATTCGAATATCAGCACAGCCATATTCTTGATCCATTCCTAATTTATTATTTTCAATCTTTTCTCTCAAAGATAAATTCATTCCATTCACCAATTTATAGTTATAAGTCAATCTGTTCTCACGTGAGAAACTTATAAATCTGTCGCTGTGACGTCAAATAAATGCACTTGATAATTTCACTTCTTGCTTTCTTTCAATTTTGTTAAAGAAGGCTGGTATGGCTGTGTGCGGGATTAAAGCTTTTGTATTAAATAATAATTTAAAAATATTAATATTTGTGAAGAAATAACAATAAAAAGTTGACAAAACAGCTAGACCTTATTTACAGAAATCATTTCTCATATTAAATGTGTTAAAAAAAACAGAAAAGTAAATTCAAAATATCATTCCAGTATGCCTTGTAGAAAAAAATCCGTCAGCCTTTCTTTTTTTTGTGAAAAAAAAAAATCCCGCATTGTATTAACAATAATATATTTCTTAGATTTTCGAATATATCTAGTCAACAAGAGCCTTTTCCATTCTTCCCCGAAAGAGGATTTGTCATTCCGTATGACAACTTAGAATAAAACTATATAGTGTCTAGAGATATATATAAGACAAATTATATATTTCACTACGTAAAATTGGTAAGGGATTTTTTTGAATGTCTGCATTTTATTAATTGGCAATAAAATACATAAATATAAATTTGTCAAAAATCGTGAACAAACGACTCATAATTTCTCGTAATCGAATTTCATGTATAAAATGACATCTTTCTATTAAAAGCTTTTAGAGTAATTTAATTTCTCTTTTACGTGCTACAACTTCGATGATGTTGGCCCGGTGAACTGGTCGTCCACTACTGTCTCGGCCACACAGTTTCAGCATTTCTTGGAATAGATCTTCTTTGAATTCCTCTTTTAGATGGCTTGGAACATGAGACGTGAGAGCACAGAGTGATGCGGAAAAGTCTGGAAAATATTTAAGAATATTTTCTTATAGCTATTTTCACTAATGATAAAAGAGAAGGAAGTAAATAATGATTGTCTGCTATAAAAGCAGTGATTACTTATTAAAATATTAGTTTTGATTGCTTTCATAGTCAGTGATAACTAGAGTTCCCAGAACGGGGAAAGCTACCCAGTGTTTCGTTATGCCCAATCAAGCAGTCTTGAATAAGGGTCTAAAGCTCTTAAAACTAAATGATATCGCTGAATAGAATTTTGCTTGAAATGCTGATAATAATCAATATTCTGTGCAAGAAAGCCATGCTCAAAACTAAACTTTATTTTCAAGAAATTTTTTATGTAGACTTAGGAAGCATAGAAACAGGCATTAGTCCATTCACCAGTGAAGGAGTCAATCGTAACTTTTTACATTCTGTCAACTTGAGTTTTCTATGATTACAGTGTCCAAGCTTGAATTCAAACAAAAATGAAATTCGGAATTTTTACAATTTTAATAATTTTATTTTGACGATGAAAGATAAAAGGATGTATTGATTCAAATACCAACACAAGTCATCTGAATACGGAAGCCGCTTGAAGTTGGGTTTTGAAGCTTTTATTTTGCTTCTAGGAATCTGTTAATAAAGAAGAATGTCACGAAAATCCTAGGCATTTAATTTAGCTTAAGATTTTTTTCCTCTTCCGGTTAAAAAAAATTCGTCTTTCATGAATTACTCAATACTCGTAATTCATCGGGAAATTTGCTTACAGTTCGAATATGTATAAGCATATTTAGATATCATTATTCTATATTTTTACTTGCTGTCTTCATGCTTAACTAAATATCTTTGACGATCATCTGTTTCGTCTGAGTTTAATTTCGATTGAATCTCTTATGGATATCTTGATATTAATGGTTCCCTCAACAAAGTGTTTTTAAACATCAAATTGTGATAGACATTTAAGCTGTGTTATTATAGTAACCTTACACCTGTTCTGTTTATTGCGTAAATAGACATCCCTAATAGAGTCAAATCGCATGATGTCACATTTGCATGCAAACGTAACTGTCCGTGTCATTGAGCATCTAATTACACGTCGTCTAAAGCGGGTATTTCACTTTCTTATTTATCATATAAAATTCGCAGTTGATTCCAATATTAAAACGATACGGCACATTTCACTTGTATTATACAAGCACGTCTAGCAGTATGTTAAGCGGATTCAAACACGTTAATAAGAAAACTAATGAATAAGTAATGCAATCTTTCAGCACATCGATATATTACTTAACATCTTAGAGGGCTTAGTTAATAGATTGCACAAAAAAATTTGATGAAACAGAATAGGAAAATAAAAATTCATAACGAAGTTGCTAAAGAATATGAAAAATCAAACAGAATCATCATTCCTTAGCTTTCAACTATGAAGAAAAACCCCGCGATTAAATATTTGTAGAAGCAATGAAAACGGATTAAATTTAATTTCAATGATGAAAAGTATTGTTGCAAACATAGTATAAAAACTATTACAAATTACATGACAACTAATTTATAATCATTAAAAATATGATGTTTTGAATTTTAAGCTGGTGTAAAAATAATTTCTGTGTGATAATATTTCCGGAAGTTATCAACAAAAAACACTAAAATTTTGCTTAATTTTTAATTAATTACAATTCGAATTAAGTTACAAAAAAAACTCCAAGGTGCACATTCCGAACCTTTAAAGTATATCTTTGCCAAATTTGGTCTCTCAGGGTCCAACGGCCTGCCCTTTCGAGCGCCAACAGACACACATTCGCTTTTATCATTAGTAGAGACAATTTGTCTGGCATGCCTTTTCTGAGTTCAAATTTAATCTGTAAGTTGTCAACAAGCTGTCAGTACTTAATTGAAGAATAAAACTGCTACGCAATTTTGGAATGCCTAACTGTCGAAATCAGGCAAGGAATTTCTACAAGTGTTTCGCATATAGCATTTCAGGAACGGACAGCAGTTCAAAGAACGTTGTTGCAAAAACACAGCAACGTTCTCTTAACTGCTGTCCGTAGAAAAGTCTTATAGAAACACCAACAATGACGCATTCTCAGCAAAAAAGTATAGAATTTACACAACAATACCAAAATTAGTCCACTTCTGACTCATAAAAGTTTGCTTCATTAATAGAATTCAGATGTTTGTTCCACCGAGTGGATGGGAAATGGCATCTTAGGAGTAAAAACTAAGAACATCAAGATTTCGAAACGAAGATTGATGGAATTTAGACTGATACTAGCAATGTCATAGGATGGTCAAGCTTACATGGCGCTCTTTCGGGTACTAGATTCTTGTAGAAAATAATTCAAAAGCATTTAGGTACTTAAGATTATCTAAGGACGATATCTATCCATAAATTTGTATTATCTCCCATAATCGATATGGAATATTCCAGCTTAATAATGTGCCTTGCCATTCGGCCACAATTTTCGAAGAATGGTTGCAAGAAATATGATCATGAATTTCGAGTACTTTCCCAGCCTTCAAATTCTCCAAATCTTGTCGCCATGGAAATTCTCCAGGATCAGCATGACAGGCAAGTAAGGAGAAGGAACATATGCTATACAATATACACAGGTTTTATATTATTTTCAATTTTCCTCAATTTTAATTTCAAGGGAAATCTGCCGACTCCTTGCCGCAAACCTTCCACAATGTTTGATTTGTTTCGTTATATGATGTAAAAGAAGGTTAATCTCTTTTTTAGGCAGGCGTTTCAAAAGTTCCGACTCGATTGTATAGAAATACTATATTCAGTATTTTGGCTTCTGCGATGATCATTGCCAAACAAATCTCATCTGGTCACAGGCAGTAACAGATGTTTGTAGTGATCTCTGTTAACGAAAAATACTTTAAAACGATGATTAATAACAAAGCGTAACAGAGCTGTTTTAAAATTGCTCTTTGTATGCAAAAAGTCGACATAAATTTAGTTTTAAAATAAATTTTTCCTAAAATTGTTATTATCCTCCTCATTATTCTGTTTTCATATGGTTGTCAAAAAATGGTTCCCTGAAAAGCAGCAATTAATCCAAACTTTTGAAATAAACTACGACATATCTTGCAGCCGATAGAGATGGATACTTTTTAAAAGAGAGATATCCCGTAATGGGCAGTATATTAATTTGTTCTCAAGCATGAAGACATTTAATTGAAAACATACTTAATTTTGCCTTAATTTTATTATTTGACACTTTGAGGTCGTTTTTTCATATTTGTATTTAATTTTATGAGAATCTTAATCACATCTTATACTAAGTATTGTTGAGATTTGATATTTATTGAATTTTATCTTGTATTTTCGATGTTTGTTATGTTCCGTGCTTTTTCAGTGTAATTTTATTCTTGGCTTATTAGTCTTGGACTTATTTTTGTGCTGTAGTTTGTTTTTCTTCCCCACCGGCCTGTTTCAGCCTTACACCCTCTTTGGTAGGCTGGGTCGATGAGGGTTTTTTACATAAATAAATTGAAAGAATACTTAACCTCGATATTCTTCATCTGAAGAAAATGGGTCCGACTTCATTTCTTCTTCGTAATGCAAAATGTCAAATCCAATATCTTCTAGCATTTTTATGTAACGTGATGATTCGTGTTTATTAATATGAGTATCGGGAACGAAATTGTCAACATCCTGTTAATAACAACAGAAAGGGGTTATTTGAAAATATTTAGTACCGTAATAAATTTCTAAAAAACGGAAAAGAAAATTACATTGAAGAATTTACTCCATTTAGGATTGCTTTCCAATTCCAGTGTTGCAACAAATATAGGAGATGACATAAGAAAACAAAGGGCCGCTTCACCTCCAGGCTTTAAGAGTTGAAACATATTCTGGAAGCCTCGTTTCTTATCTTTCAGCCAGTGGACGCAATGAATACTGATAAGTTTTGATATCTGCCCTTTCCATTGTTCGACCATAGACCTAAAAAAGATTTTTAAAAGTTTAATATTGATTTTATTGAATTATTCATTTTGAAGCTACCATTCAGGTAAAGGGGTTGGCGAATTGGGAACCTTGGTAAGGAATGACAAAAATAGTTTTCTATGTAACATTAATAATCATAGATTCTGCATTTCGAAGAAAATTTTGTTCCAGATCATATCTATTCAATATCTTCTGTAGATACGGGCACAGTATGGTTCAATTATTCCGTCGATGTCTGAATATACTCACAACGATTTGGTGTATATGTGATATGTTAAAATGACGTTGCAATTAAAGGAACACTAAGGCGATTTGAGAAAAACCTGAGATTTTTTTTGTTCTACGCATATGATGGGGATCACAATTCAGTTCAATTTCGAATCCCACTCTTCACAACCCCATTCACAATTCCCTCCGGGCCATTGATGGTCTTAAGACAATTCGGCAGGATCTCGCGGAATGGGTTGTGTAACCCCATCCACAGAAAGACGAATACATATTTATTCAAGATATTGAATGAACGTGAACTCGGCCCATACATATGGCAGTTGTTCGACAAAACTAATTTTTGAAATATTGACCCTGCAGTCTCGAAACTGAAACTTTGATCAGGCCATCTCTGACCTATACAAGTAATTTACAGGATTGGCAATGAAAGTCAATTCATTTCGACAGTCGGCAATTAAACTGATTATTCTCGGAGGTCGGGCATAAGGGATGGGTGGGGATGCCGTTCCGGTTGAATATTTTCCTCTGCGACAGGGCTGTTACAAATACAGTACACTAAGGCATTAGAATGTCACTGCTTCCGCAGAACTAATCTATATGTTCTGCAATCACCCAGCAAATAGTTTTTCACTTTCCTGTCCTATTATATTAATCCATATTTATTATAATGCAAATAAAGGCAGACAGAAACATCTTCCTTCTCTTCTTGGTTCGAAACCCGATTCCACTGAAGATCCGTCGTGTATTGGGCCTGCTGCACGTTACATCATACGTAGGGGGCCAAACGTCCTGCCGCCGGTGTGGTGCGGAAGTTTGTAGAAGGGGGTGCCAGTTCAGGTGTCGTCCTCGTCATTTCCCCGAGGTTCAAAATTACGAGGTCCGTCCCAAAATAGCCCTCGTGTTGCTTCAAAACGGGACGTTAATATAACGAAACTAAACCTTCTTTTCTAATTACGTTAAAAGAGGAAAAAGCGCATTCCTATTCCTTTATCAGAATACTGGTTTTAAAAATATGCGTAGAGATTTCCCTCATTCTTAATCAAAACTTTAAAACTCACTATTTTTTGGAAAGAGTAAATTGGCAAGAATTTTAAATACCAATTTTCGATGTTGGCCACACTGTACTCGATGAGTGGATGATAGTTATGATTTCGTGCAAACTCAATCATGTCTGGTAGAAAATCGATTGCAAATATCTTCTCCGCTTGAGGAAACAGAGGCAGGACCAGCTGAAGGGTATTTCCACCTGGTCCACAACCGACGTCCAATACAACTTCCTTTTCTTGGGTTGGACCCCACCCGAATTGAAGAAGCTTCTCGGAGATGAAGTATTTCACATGGTCCATTGGTGTTCGCTTCATACTGAACAGCTCAGCATCAAACACTTTTTTGCAAGATTCTGCATGAATAAAAAGACATATAAGTTTCTTGAGATGCGAAACTTAATGAAAATAAAACACACCTAAAGGAAGAATAAAATGTTATTCTAATTGTAAAAGTTTCGTGATTGTATTTCGAAAAGCCTGCGTTCGAAATTATTTATCATTTAACTGAATATAATGTAACACAAATAAGTGACCATTAAATGGTAATTCTCGGGCTGAAAAAATCTAGCAGGGTTTAGTTGTGATCTGGATATATCCTGAATTTGTGAATTTTTAATTTCTAAAATCTGGAATTTTCAAGTTTTCATTAACTTTCACAAATTTAGCTTTAAAGCAAATAGTTATTCAAATTTTAATTATATGTTTGATATGACGGAATGTAAAACATTCTGGAACGCTGAAATCCGATTATATCCTAGATATTTTGAAGCCTTAGTTATTCACGTTAAACAAAAATACGAATTTTAGGATCAGAAAAAGCATCATAAGATTATTGCCTCAGATTTTAGAACTAATTTATTGAATGACTGGAAGCTTAAGGAAATTCCTTATATTAGCTGTTCATGAATTCCTGTTAATGTGCATATCGTCGCTTAACAAGTAACACCACCTATCTCAATTATTTGAAATTTCAAGGAGGAAGAAAAAAGTTGAATTTTTTGCAACCAATAACGAATATTTCTGAATTTTTTTTTGACACCTGATATGAGCAAGAGACCGTATATTCCTATTATATGTGAAAAAGTTCAGAAATATTCTTTAAGATTTATACATGTCTTAATATAAGGCTCAAAATGAAAATAAATCGGTTTTGCAAGTTTGTAGTTGCCTTTGAATCAATGGCGCCCCTGGATAAAACAGCCCTGCATCTCTTTCCATATTATGTCCCTGCCACACTCAAGAAAACTAATCCTGCACGAATTTATCCTGTGTCATCATATGTAACCTTTTTTTTGGTTCACTAAAGTTTCTACGTACACTCATACGAACTGCAAACCGGAGATTTTTATCTCTGGAGTCAGGGGTGTGTCGTAGTGTAAAATAAAGATACCAGAAGCCAAAAAATTAGAAGATGAACAGAATGTTACATTGGTCTATATGCTGTACCCTACTTGCATATTTATCATACACAAAAGTAATTTTAATTCTTGCTTCATTATATAAACTCTTTCTAGTGCGAATTTCTATGCCCTACTTCTTTATCTAAGTCTTTCAATAATGCTTCATTCTTTTTCAAATAATCTATAGTATAACATTGTAAAAATCATAATTACAAATTAATTCACCATGACTGTCGTATTACATAGCTGGTAATAGTTATATTAATCAACATATTTCTTAAAATATATAGATTTGAATGTGAAACTAACCAGGCCACATGTCGTATGTCAGGAAAAATCCACACATTTGGTACGATTTTTTTTTTGAATTCGATCCTTAAGTGGTAAAAGCACGTGATAATAAATAAGTTGTACTATTACCAATTGCACATTACAATTTATAAGTTCACAACACAAATCATAACAGGTGTATGAATTTTAATACGTTAAATGAAGAAGCAAGATTGAATATTAAGTAATAAAAAGACTTTATATCGTCACTGTTCTATTTCAATGACATATGTCAAATTTGCCAAAACCTTTTTGCTGATTCAACGCACTTGTATATGTGAGCACACATTTTATTTCTCAGCCAATTTCGATCTCTTTGTTGGCTTTGAAGGGACACGGTTTCTAGATTTAATCTTTTAACCGCTTAAGGGCATAACCCGAGTTAACTCGTTTTAAATACCTTAGGTTTCAAAATAATTCCTCCTTAAGCGGTTAAAAGATATGTCAAGGACTTTGTGAGAACAAGTTCTTTTTTACTTTCTCGTATACGAAGTATACAAAGAGAAAGTATTGTAATCGTCAAAAAATTCGAACTCGAGTTTTTGACGAATCTCCACGTTTTAGACCTTCCTGAGTCCGAAAAACACAATTTTGGAATTATGTCTGTGTGTCTGTCTGTCTGTGAACACGATAACTCGAAAACTTTTAGAGCTACGGGGATGAAATTTTGTATGTGGTATTTGTGTATAAAGATAATTTGTAGGATTCTATCAAATTTTGGACAAAATCTGTCAACGGGAAGTCTGTCAATCTGTACGTCCGCGGTCATGCGAACGCTATAACTCAAAACTTTGAATAGCTAGAGGGATAAAATTTGGTACACAGTTTTATCGTCATGAATGTAGGTCCGTATAAAATTTTGGGCCAAATCCGTCGAAGGGTTGACTGTCTGTCGGTCTGTATAATCGCATACTTGTTCAGTTTTGAAACTAACTGCCTGCGCATGCCTACTGGTGACATGTGAAAAGAAGCAGGGACTCCGAAACTTGGCAGTTTGCCAAATACCAATTCTGGCGCGATTTTGTAAGGAAGCAAACATTTAGGGAGTCTCGCCAGGTCCTGTTGCGCAAAAGAATGCGCAGGGGATTTCAATTTGTTTTGATCCTTCAAACCACGCGTGGTTCCAACTTTGGTTTACTTGCGACGGAAGTTTATTTGACGTCTTTTATTATTCTAGTTTTCTCTACATGTGTTAGGAGTATACGAGAAAGTTTAGGGGAGACCACTCCCGCTGGTTATAACAATATTTTGAAAATCGTTGCACTAAAAAAACTGTGAATTTTAAACTGGGATGTCATCTTCTATGCTTTTGCAGGTACAAATTTTATTTTCTCATATCGTCACAGTATTATCAAAATGTCGTAAATCAAATTTGCCAAAACATTTTATTGAAATAAAACACTTGTATAGGTTAGCTACATCTGCTCTCAAATGGTTGTATGCAAAATGGCATATGTCGCTAATGGTTCCAGCTGTTACATCAAAATGTCGTATGTTTTGCTGTGTGTGGTTTTACATACGACATTCTGGTAAACGGCGACGATATATACTTACATATGTTACGGTCAATGTAGTTAATCGTTCGTTATATATGATCATTGC
>BGPR01004618.1:34730-108303 GCA_013235015.1 Araneus ventricosus | reverse complement strand
TGAAACAGAAAAAGCTATTATGATGCACATATTTGCAATCAACAAAAGAAATTGAGAAGAGATAGTTGAAATTTTATTATACGCTTGCTGTTATGAAGGGCATTGCTCGGAATTAAAATATTTTCATGTCTACTATTTTTGAATTAAAAATTACTTTTGTATAAAAAATATGATATTCAAAATTCTTTTATCATCTGAAATGATTTTTAATTAAAATGAGAATATCAATTGAAAAAGACGATTTAAAAAAATGCCGATAGCTAATTTTCCCCATAAGTTATTAATATTTGTTACTAAAGTACTTCAATTTTGTTAATAAATCTTGAAGTATAAGAAAGGTTTTAACGAATGTTTGAGACAATTAATTAGATAGTAACATTTTTATAAATAAAAACCGCTAAAACATACCAGATCAATAGTTGCTCCTACATAAATTATGTAGGAACAACTTTATCAAATATACTAACACTTACTAGACTACAATAATCAAATACCCCTTGCGTTTTTATATAAATTTAAATATTTTAATGTAAATAATCTATTTTTTACAAATGGCAAATTAAGACTTGCTTTAAGAAATGTCCAAAATTTATTTAATGTAACTTTATTGAATAATTAAGGATTTGTTAAGGATACAAAACCAGTTTATCATGTACAGCATCTGGATTATAAAACATAAGATTACTTAAAAGCATCAAAACGGCTTAGCTCAAAATATAGCAATTTTTCCTTTAGAATAATAAGCTTATTTTTCGGGTTTCTATTCGTACAATGATTATTCGAATTAATATTGAGGAAAAACTATTTATAATAGTTGTCGTAACAGAATTTTAGACATTCCTGAACGTTCTTAATAACAGTCAAGTAAGAAACGAATTTCCAGGGCTGAATTAGGCCTTGTAGTGGCCTATAGGTAATGCAAGTTTTAGCATTCTCTCCCTCATCTCCCAAACTAGATACTTTTTATTGATCTTAATTTAATTTCTTTATAACCAGTTTTTAAGTAATACATATTATGACAAACAGAAATAAGATAACATTTATTTGTGGGTCATCTTCAAGAAAATTGGTTCTAGTATCTCACGTATAAAAACATTAAAATTGAAAAAGTATTTCCTAAAAGACTAATAGGAAAACAATTACAAAACATTTTTAACATGATCAAAATATTGCAATATAGAGATTACCTGGGCTGATGACTTATGAGTCAATCAGTCAACTGCAAAACATACTGCACCACAATTATCCATAATTTGAAACCATTATAAAAAATTTCTACAAATATTGTTCTGAAATTTAAAAGATACTTGATTTCAAATTGAATAACTTAAATGAAAGTTTAAAAATAAATTATCCTGAACATACTGCCAAAGTCCTAGGCAGTTGCCTACTTTGCCTATTTGATAATCCGGTCGTGGCTATAATACCCAAGAAATAATTGCGTGGCAATTTTGGTAGCTCTATTTCTACGGTCTGTTCTCTACTGCCTTTTGAATGAGTTTTGTAACTAGCACGTGGAGTCACACTTGACGCGATTTACAGATAGTGTCCAGCCTATAAACAATATCATGTTTAAAGCACAAGATGCTACTATTACGAGATTCGTCGATCTGATAAGTGAGTAGCAAGGAAAATTTATCTCTAGTTTCAATGACAAAAAGTTTATAATACCAAAATGCAGGTCACTGTAAAGCATTTAAAAGTAATGAAGTATATCTAAAATAAGCAAAATGAAAATCCATTTCCTCGAACGATGTTTCGATTGCTTTGAAGGAAAAAATATTCTCCACGCTTGTAACCACCAATTCACGTAAGGAAAACAGTTATACTCCCTCCGAGCTAATCCTGTTTGTTTCTTATTATTTTATAGCACATCTAAATTAGGTAAAGTAACTTCCGAAATATTAACAAATCCAAAACAGTCCACGCTACCGCTACATATTGGATACAACACGGATAGGGAAAATTAAACAATGCTACACAATAAGTAATCTTCGATAAGGACTCTCAGAGATCGCAAACTGAAAGCACTCAGAATGATACTTGATATTCAGCGATTTCGAAGTGTGCTCTCGAGAGCTAAGCAAATATTAAGAATGGAGCTCTCACCATATTAGACTTCACCGAATGGAAGGACTACCATCTTAGAAGGGTATTAATGTACGGGCTACAGAATTTCAAGCTTAGTCTGCAATAATACACTGCAGCAAAATTGGGGAAATATTAACAGCTACCCTTTCTACCAATTTGGGGCTCGAGTTGACTAGAGTGAGGGAACTCTATGATGACAGTCGCTGGCCGCTTTGAAACAACGAGATTTAATTCCTGGTTTTGTGAACAACTGATAGCAATGGTGTTAATATTAAATCTAAATATTTGCATATCACATTAAACAGCATTGCATCCCATCATGCTACTTTCGCTACATTTTCTATCACATAAAGGTATGCAAATGGCAGTACAGGACAGAATGTTGTCTTAGCGAGAGGTCACATTATTTTTCTCGCTGAGCTAACTGTTTAGTTCGATTGGGTGAACTTGGTGCAAAATTAAATCTAAATATTTGGTTATCATATTAAAAGGAAACAGATATTATCTGTAAATATTTCACAGCACTCAATAAAAATATTCATATTATGGACGCCTGTTCATTTTCTAAAACTCTCCTAGACGACGCTTAAGAAAGAAGCCACATACACAGGGCGTCCTCTCTAATCGTGGCCCATTAGCTAATATCTAAACTGTTTGAGATAGGCGTTGAATATCTAAAAAAGACAAAACAACAATAATAGAAGCAATTTAATTGGTGCGCGCACGTGCAGAATCATCCAGGAAAAAATTGCGAAATACAAAGATATAAATACGAATTAAGGAAAGTTTTAATTGCGAAAGAGGTAAAAATACAATAATATTAACAAACAACGAATGAAAAAGAACGAGGAGGAATAAGAATCTGGTGGATGATGTTATAAGAGGCCTACATCCATGCAGATTCAAAAATAGAATAGGTTTTCAGTCGAGGAAAAACGACTTTAATGTCTAAATTTGAATTTTCCTCTAAGGCCTGAACCTATTCTGGAACCATATACTTTCAATTGGAAAAGTTCTCTAAAGCGCTAAAAACTATATTTTATGTTGTTTGAGAATAAAAGCGCTCCTAAAATTTACGAAGTTTAAATTTTTACACAGTCCCCGAGTTTCCTTTATCGTATCTGGCAGGAAATTCTTGATATTATTGTGAAGATGTTTCTTTTGATTTTGACCTTTGTTTACTGTTTTAGAAGAATCAATTGATTGTTTGTTTACATCTACACTATATCCAAAATCATATACTCCACTACAGTGTCTCAAAAAAGTAATTCACAATTCCTCAAATTGCATAAGCATAACCAAATTAAAAATTTCTAGAGATCCTTTGATTGATCCAAAAGCATTCAAGTATTACTAAACAAATCATTAGATTAAGGATTTTAAGAATCTCTATTATATCATTTACTCACACAAAAACTAAAAGTTTCAGTAGCTTAGAATGTTACTACACCTGTTGCTTAATTAGTTCAAAATTTACTTCTATTTAATCTCATGATGAACATCATACAAATCAGTAATCTTAAAATCTCATAACCCTAACATCAATTAATATCAAACAAATTCACAACTACTGTTCAATATCACCACTTAATGAAATTTTAGCAACAGGCATAAGATGCATTTTCAACTTAACTTCTATCTCAAATATCCTTTAATAACATTCATATTTACCAAAATATAAATTAGAAAAGTGATTAACCCAAAGCGTTGTGTTAAATTTTAGAAAAAAGTCTAAGACCCGCAATAGCCCTGACTATTAATACTTTCTCAGTGCTAACATATTGACAAGGAAAACAAAGCCAAATTTTAAACCTAATTAATTTATTAAGTTACCTTTTTCACATAAATACACATATATTATTGACACACATACAAGAATTTTCAAAACTAGACATTCATAACAATCTCAAAAAAATAAGTAATCAGTATTAGGGTCGACCCTTTCTTAAACAGATTTTTAATTAATGTTCATTAATGATTCCAGCTTTTCCCTAGCTGCCTATTCAATTAATAAAATATCAAGTTTTTATCATTTCTAGGATTACATGAGTGGCCACCTCCAATATAACTTCTAGATGATATTTAAAATTTTTAGAGATATTTCACCATAAATGTTAAGGCTTTACTTAGTCAATTACTTATATCCATACTAAACATACATAACTCTTTTATCATAACAGGTAAGTTATTCATATGCAAAATATATTGTCTCTACTTCCAAGCACAATACAGCTGGCTAATTTATGGCAAAAATGAACATTTACTAACGTGTACTCATTAATATAACATTTTTGTAGCAAATTTCTTAGGCACTCTAAATTCAAATCTAGTAAAAATAATACCCATTTGCATGGATTTGTTTATACATTCAAGGTAATCATAAAATATAAAAATTGCATGAAGCACAATGATTCAGTACTCAGAAAAAAACAAAAAAAAACTTTTAATTCATACTATATTATTATACATATTTCCCCCCTTTTTTTTGATTGATTATATTATTTTAATTTTAACATTAATTATTTGATAATTAAAATTACACATTACATTTTCTACCAATTAAAATACTCAGTGTTAATACTAAGTCAATCGTTACAAATTAAGTTATTTATAATTAATATTACATATTACAATATCTATAAATTAAATTATTCTGTGTTAAAATTAAGCATTTCTATCTCCCTTTTAATCCCTAATGTTACTCCATTCAAAAAAAGAAATTTAAATAAAACTTATCTTCATGTTGACGGCGGGAAAGTTCCTTTGTCATCATTTGGCACACTTCAGTTGGCGACCTCAGATAAATGTCTGCAAACAGTTTGGTTTTAAATTTCTTTCTTAAAACTTTTAACATTTTGCACATATTATTCTCGCCCGGCTTTGGACTTATTTTTCCCGGAGCTCATCGCTGGAATCTGAGTTGATTTCACTTGTAAACCGCTTAATGGCAAAGTCTGCTTCACGATGTTTACTTTCTTTCAAAGCGTTCTTTTACACTTATGCACACCTTTAATGGCGATCTCCGATACTGGGAAATGTCTGCAAGGGATGGTTTTATTTCCATTTAGCACTAACTATAATGCGCGCAGGGCGATTTTCCACAATGCTCTTGGATATCAATCGTTCGGCAAGAAATGAATTCGTAATTATCTGGACATTCGCACGCCGAACTCTGATCGCAAGGGAAAAACCCCTTCTAATTCTCTATTACACGCTGCTACCTTCTTCATCCTCGCCAATCGGCACCAACGAAATCCTCTTTCATCTTGGATCGACAGTTCGAAATAAATCCCACAGCGATGACGGGGATGCAAATTTCGAGTTTCTCTCATCTCCTTTTACTATAAGTCTTTTATCTTCCTCTCCATGTCAGCCTCTCCAAGAATTCGACTCTTTCTTATTTTCAAGTCCTGGCCCCTCACCTTTTAGTCAAAATTGGAAAAGGAGTTCTGCGTCTGCGCATGTGTCTGCCCTCGTCATCACGCCTGCCAGTCTGTCTGTGTCTAAAAAACCCCCAAACACCCTTTTTTAAATTTTTATTGGCGATGGCCTTTACGCCAAGTAGCCAACTTATTAAGTCCTCATTGGTTAAAAGTTTTCAAAATCAAGCAACCCCTTAGATTAATTCCGCCCCCAAAACCACGTGGTATACAGGATTCTGACTTTCTCTAACGAAAAAAAAATTTAGGAAGTGTTGACAAGATATTGAACAGGGCTCCTGCTCCGAATCGCACAGGGTCAAGGGTCGAAATAGTAACATGTTCTCCCTCGCCTCATAAGTTCTAGAAGGGATTTCTGGACTGCAATTTTTTGGGTAGAAAAATACCATAATTCTGTCAGGATTAGAGCCGAAAAGGATTCCAAAATGAATTTTTCTCAATGCGGTTTTTTTACCTTAAAGGGAAGGAATGTCTCTCAAGTTTGTTTGGAAGTCCAGAATTAAACAGAGCCCCAAAAAGGTCAAAGGTTTCTCAACTACTGAGTGCAGCTGCAGAGAATGCGTGTGAACCAGAATTTTACCGACAATTTCTAAAAAGGACACCCACGGCTGTTTTTTAAAAGTGGAGAGGAAAATATCTCGGGCCATGTGTTTTTCTTAAGCTTTGCAAGGTGGGAGGCGAGCTAGGCTTAAAGGCGGGAATTCTATTCTGCTACAAGGTTCATTGCACTCTGTTTTGAGGCCTATCCTTTCTGAACTTTTACTTAAACCGAATTAAAAAAATTTTCCTAAATAATAAATTTTTTTTATTTGAATAATAAAAGAATAAGATAATTGATTTTGGATGAATAAAAATGAAAAAAAAATTATAGAAGAAGAATTAACAATAAAAAAAATATAAGAGAAATAATTAATTTATATAACAACATGGCTGCGTATCAGACTTCTAGAATTCCAACAGTCAATTTGAATTTTATAAATAAAAATATTTCAATTAAGTTTACATAATTCAATTTGAACTTTACAACAATACAGTCCAACTTTCACTCCTTTTTAGCATTTAACAATTAAATATTCTAATTGACATTCAGTGACTCAACTAAACTTTACAACTTAGAATTCAACAAATAATTATCCTAATTGACTTTTAGTGATTTAACTAACTTTACAACAAATATACTAATATTTTAAACAGAGAGCTCAACTCTTCTTCGACCAAAACAGACCAATTACGAAGCTTTGAATTTCATTCTTTTAGACCACTCAGCGAGCGGCAGCCTCGAGGAAGTTCCGTGTGTTGATTGGTTGTCTTCCTCGAGACGTCATTGAAATAGTCTAACATCGTCTGAAACGGCAATATTCGAAGCTTCTTAACTCACTCAGTTTTGGTCGCAGAGGAGCGGAAATTTTTGCTTAAAATTATAATGTGTCAAAAATATTTTAATAATATGACTAATAGACTGGGGAACTGTCTTAAAACCTGGACTTACTAACCCAATCGTACATGACTTTACCGAAGTTTTTTATTGACTCAAACTTTTTAGAAAATTATTATTTATGTCATTTAGAACTTTTTTCCAACTGGAAGTATATACCTATTTCTAACGTTTTAGAAATCGGTTATTTGGCCACAATTAGAGAGGACATTCTATATATCGTAGGCTTGTCCCTTGTCCACTCAACTGGTTCAGTTACTGTAACGGTTACAGGCACAGGGGCATTTGGCTGCGTTCTGTATATCGTAGGCAAAATCAAATACCCTGCATATTGCGAAAAACGCAACCTTTCGCAACTCACGTGGAATGCCTCCAAAAAGCCAGAATTACTGACCGCAGAATTTGATTTCGTAGTAGCGCACACTTATCGAAGACTATGAACACTTTGAGTTATCTTTCTGAATAGTATGAAACACCATCTCAATTTTCTTTCCATGACTAAACAATGCTGCGATTTCTGAAAGATTTTAAAGATAACTTTTTTTGGAATCTCTTCTTGATACACATTTTTTTAAATTTAAAACCCACACCGGTCCTGCCCACCCGAAAGGGTGTAAGGCCTTTAACAGACCGGTGAAGAAATATAAAAGCAATACAAGAATATCAATATGACATGACACACACAAAAGCATCACAGCACAGAACGTTACGTTGCAAAAAAGGGACAACAACAAAATAAATAAAGTAAGCTTAAACACACACTCACAAGATACAATACGCCACTAAATCGATATTACACTTCGAGAGAACCATAAACTAATTGAATTTTGTTTGATTTTTATCACCAGGTCTGGAATCAACATTAAAAATATTCAAAACACTCTAAAGGAGGAGCCCCAGTATGGATCCAAATGAGCAAAACACAAGCACAAGCTGAGCACAACACACCAGTAAAAAGAAGGAGGCAATAAAAATATTTGTAAATTATCATTAAAAGTCCCATAAAAGAGCATCAAAAGCAGACCCCGTGGTCTCTCACGAATCCAGAAAACAATAAAATCCACCAAAGTCCAAGTCAGTCAAACAATAATAAAAATACAATAAAATGATCAAATTGTAAAATAAGAAGGATAAAAATAAGGTTACCAATTGTGATTCCCTAAGACTGAATGCTCTATAAAATTTAGGGCACTAAAACATTTTAATAAGTCCAGATTAACCTAAAAACAATACAATCAGTTAAAATTAACTACGTAAATAAAGTGCTAAAAAAGGGCGCAGGGACAACACACCTAAAATTTTCTTAATCAGTGGTGTTAAGGTAAAAGAGTAAAGATATATAAAAATCAGTTAAAAGCAATTTCACTCTGGGCCCTTCAGTGAATCACAAATGTTGTAACTAATAGTATATGCTTCCATTAATTTATTTATTGCTCTTTTATTATGCATTAAATTTTTAAACCATATCTTATTTTGCCTGCAGGCTTCTTGAGGTGGAATTCTTTGGTGAACGTGCAGTCAAATTTCTTGATGCACATAGATCGTCAAACATTTTCCTTCAGTTTTCCTTAATGCGATTCAGAAACGCTACTCATTTATTAATGAAAATGTTTTAATGGTAACGTATTTCTCATGCTGCTTAGTGTAAATGTAAATCAAGACGTTTAACATACTAAATTAATTTGAGTTTTTGGACAACGCCAGAATTTTTCTGGTCGAAAAACATGAAACTCTGGTTTATAAACATGATTAATTTTTTTATTGCCCACACCGACCCTGCTTACCCAAAGGGTGTAAAGCATATCACGAGTCGACGGAAAGAAAAATTCCAATACAATTATTAAATTAATACCATACAATTTAATAGACGTATACAATATAATACAAAAAATTAGGTAATACAATATAAAACAATATAAGTAAAATAATACAAAAAATTAGGTAATACAATATAAAACAATATAAGTAAAATAATACAAAAAATTAGGTAATACAATATAAAACAATATAAGTAAAATAATACAATAAAAATAATACAATACACAATACAAATGTGAATATAAATATAATAAATTACAAACAGCAAACATAATAAGTATCTACAAGCAAAAATAATAAATAAATACAAATAAGCGTGATAAATAAAGAAAAATACATAAAATAAACAAGAAATGAAAAATTAATAAAATCTAATAAATAGTAAACAAAAAAAAACGAAGTCTGAGATACAATTCAGAAAAAAAAGAGACAGGAAAAAAACCTAAAAAAAAACAATTTTGAAAAAGAAAAATAGAAACAACAACAAAACATTTTCTATAGCACATTTTTTAGACTTTAAAAAAAGCCGATACAAAAAAAAAAGAATTCTGTAGCAATTTAGAAGAGGAAAAAGAAAGTAAGTCAGGTATGCTCATGATACACTTCGGTAAATCAATTTCGTGTGTTATCATTTGTATGGAATATTTCCCGAAATTTAAAAGTTTCATTTTTGTTAAAAAGTAAAGGTTTAAACCACACTCTTTCAAAATTATTTGATGGTTGAAACATGATTAATTTATATTCCAGACAAGATGTATTGCAAATATACTTTTAAAGAATAGTATTCATGTATTGTGATGAATTTCGTAGGAAGAAATTCTCTCAGCTCAGACAATAGTAAGGAATTAGGTGGGGAATTACAAGCTCTAAAGTTGAGCAAGTAATCTTAACTATTTTTGTCCCGCTATGTGCCAAAAAATTTGTTTCATTTTAAGAAAATTCTACCTTAAAAACATCGGTCATAACATTACTGATTATAATTTTTTTTGAAATCAGATCAAAGATAACAGTAGTTTTCATGGTTTCTTTGCCTTTATTTTTTTATATCTTAGTTGATAAACGTATACGAACTAATATACAAGCATAAGAACATAACATTTACGCCAAAACTTTTACTTTTCTAGCTAGACTAAGGGAATTATTAAATATCGAGGTTGGATTTCGAAAATTCGAATCATGTAGAATGATGTTGTCACATAAACAAGAGTATAGTTTGTTATACAAATTTATAAAAAATTTTGAGTATGTAAAGTAAGAATAAGCAAGATTAAAAGTCATTCAAATGACATACATAATTACGAGTGGTAAAAAACCAGATTAATGTGCATTTACTCATGTTGGTTCAAAAGAAAATACCCGCGTGATGTCATGCCTGATATCGACAAACATCTTATTTTTTATCTTGAGAGTTTCCAATTGCTTGATTAGATATTTTTTCATGGAAAGTAAATGATATTCATCACAAATTAGAAAAATTCTTCTTGAGTTACTACAGTTGCATATAAATTATAATAACAGCTGCTTACTTAACGGACGTATACAGGGTGTCCACTTAAATAAGGGCCAACCCCTCTTAACTTCAGAAAGACAGCAGCTATAGTCATGAAAGTAGTGTTTAAGTATAGTAAAACGACTATGCCCTATGCGATGAGACCACTCACAACGCCACCTCGTGGCAAACTCTGGAGTTAGCGTTCCTAACTCGATAACGGTACAAAATAGGGGGAAATGTCAATTACAATGTTGTACAACGTTATCGATTTAGTACAAAAAGAAGCTTTATCCTTACTAGTACCAAGAATAAAAAGTATGAACGTTTGCACATTTGATTGTTGGCGATTTCTGAATCTGTGACGTCACAAAAGGGGTTAAAAAGAGAATAAACAATTAGTTATCACAATATACCTTTATTTTCGGTGTTCAGACTGCTCTCCGTCATCTATAATACAGGTTTATGTCTTTCTTTCGATTTCACTTTGTACATATTTTAGCATATAATTGCTGCGCTAGCACAAGCAAGAGTAATACGTCATCGAAAGTCCTTCAAAAGTTTCGGAAAGGTCGAATATACCTGCTGTTTGAGTTATTCCCACAAAAGAAAGTATAATGGGGACATTTTTTGTCCGAAAAATAATATTTTCTCCGTTTGTACATGTCTTGTGACGTAATAATTTCGGAAAATGTGGACAAGCAAATGTATATTTCAAGCGTTCTGTTCTTCGTATTAATGTGCACAAGGTGTATTTGTGTACTACTTCGATAACGCCCTGCAACTTTGTAACTGACATTTTCTCCTATTTTGTACCATTTGCGAGATAGGAACGTTAACTCCAGAATTTGCCACTAGGTGGTAAAAGTGGTGGTGCTGTAAGTGGATCATCGCATAGCGCATCGACGTTTTACTAACTAGACACTACTTTTATCACTATAGTTGTCGCCATCCTTACATTAAGGAGGGGTGGCCCTTATTTAAGTGGGTTTTGTGTTAGTTTCCTTCATGTATAGACAGAGTAGGACTAAGGTTGGAATTTAAAATTCTTAAGAAAAAAAATTTGGAATAGGATTTGAAATACAAAAATAAAAGAACTCAGTCTCGAAAATTCCACTTCCATCCATCAAGCAAACAGAGTTTATTGGAAATATAAATAATGTGTGGCAATGTTATCGTTTCTGACTGATTCAAAAACTCTGAAAAAGCAACAAATTCTAGATTCTCTAGAATATTCCTCTAACGTTGAACATCCTCTCCTTTGCGTGTTTCTTCAAACATTTGTTCCTCTGAGGAATAAATATTAAAGCAAAATTTTACCGTAGTCACGAAAATAAATTCTCACTCTGATTCCAGTCAATCCCACAAAAGAAAGTTACTAGGAAAACACGGAAACTGGACTTTTTTTTTAAGAAGAGAACATAAATAAATAAAAATGAAAGACGAAAAGAGGAGAGCTTTGAATTCGCATCTTTCTGTGTTTATTTCTCCGTCTGAAGTTCAGCGAAAGTTTAGAAAAGATTTTGAGTAACTAAGGAGAAGAAAGAGGCACGCATAGAAAAATGGTGTTAATCATTGGATAAAATGGTTTAATGCTGCTAAAAGTCTTCATACTCTACAGTTTAAATATTTTTCGCAATTCTAAATGAGAAAAAGCATGGTTCTTTCGAAACTTCATATGAAAAATTTGAGTTCAATATTCGATTAAAAATTTAACGTTATACATTTTAATTTTGACATTTCATAGCTTTTATCTTTATAAATCAAATATTTCAGAGTAAGCTAAGTGTGCTATCAATATCTAATATTGCTTTTATGGAAAATTACAAATAATAGGCAGAAAACTAGAAAAATTCGTCTAAAGTTACTTCTTTCGAATACAAATTATTATGACAACTATTTACTGAACTAATGAGTATACGAACGCTCATTTTATATTATACAAAACGCTGATTGAAATTTGAAGATATCAGAGAAAAAAATGAGGAAAGAGATTTTAAAAATATAAATGAAAGAAGTGCATTTCAAAAATACTACTTCGGGTCCTGAAGAAAAGGTAACTTATTGTAAATAAAGTTTGGTAATCTTTTTGATTCTGACCGATTCAAAAACACTTCGAAAAAGAGGGAACAAATACTGAATTTTCGAGAAAATATCTTTAACGGTAAATATTCCCTTCTTTTCGTATTTCTTCAAATATTTGTTCCTGTAAAGAAAAAGTTTGAAAGCAAAATTTTAACGTGGTCACGAAAATAAATTCTCACTCTGATTCCAGTCAAACAGGCAAAAGAAATTTAGTAGGAAAACACGGGAACGTGACTTTTTTTAACAGAAAGAAAAATAAATAAATAAAAATAAGAGCCGAAGAGTGGAATATGTACTATTCCCATTGTTCTATATATCTTTTTTTTCATTTGAAGTACAGTGACTCTTTAAAGGGACATAATCTTCCTTTGAAATGGTTTAATAAAGAATAAGAAGACTCTTCTACAGGTGTTTCTCTTTCTATTTCAAAAATCAATGCAAGAAAATTTGAATTATATATTCGTTCTTTCTATTAAGAATCTTATATTTATGAACTTTATTGTGATTATTAGTGATTTTTCCATGAAAATTAAAAATTTCAAAGCAGTAAGTTTCCGTGACCATGCTTAGCAAATATTTTCAGTGGGCAGCTTTCTTTTAACAGCATCCTACACATGTGTTAGAGGAAGATGTGTTTTTTGATTAAAATATAGCAAATAATACTTTCAAATTTTTCAGTCTCCGTTTATTCCAGTTTCAAATTGAACTTTTTTAAATTTAACAGTTTGTTTAAAATATTTTTATTTTAATTTAATAATCTTTAATTCGCTCAGATTTTTATTTATTGTATTATGTCGTTCATTATCTTTAATAATGAACATTTCCACACTTTTCATTTTAAAAATGATTGTATAACTTCCAATGTTTCATTGTGGGTAGTAACTCTTCATTATTATGTTATGATAGAATATTTCACCTAATATATGATATACATTGTTTGAAAAATACCTGGAAAGTAGGTTAGAATATTGAAATCAGCTAAAAAGTTATTCGAAATATAGGGATTATACTTCTAACAATGTGTAAATAATATAACATTAACAGTATGTACAAATAAATCAGCAAATAAGTTTAAAAATAACTTTTGACTTCCAAACTTCCTATCTCATTTCATCATATAACAAACCCTACCCAAACCTCCATATTCTATATAGTTTCCAAATAATCCTCTTCAACCTACAGAACTCCCATCTGCTTCAAACACAGCAGGAAGTGGCAACCGACGAGCATCACACCAATGCAATGCCTCAAATGTCCAAATCCAGACGCAAGCGCACCAACTGGAGAAAATGCTATCATGGCCATTAGATCCGCGTGCCCGCTTAATAGATTTAATACCCACCCACTATTCAATCGCAGAACTCTCAGAGCGTATTGATTATGATACCGATGTCACGTCTCGCGACACTTATGAACCAGCAAACAGTGACAGGTCCCATCGATTTCTGAAGAGGTAGGAAGGATAGAGAATGTTCTTTGGCTATTAATAGGATATAATATTCAAATGTCTACCCACTATAATGACAGTGGTTACGGAAGGCGTGTTAGTACGAAAATGCTTATTAGTAGGCGAATTCATATCTCTGACGGCATGAATAAACTGTTCATAACATATAACTCAGATCATTCATATTTGATATGATACTGAACTGAAAACTTACAATATATTTTTCGAATTTTTAATTACTTTTTTCTTTTTTTCACGGCCTGGTGTGCCAGAAAATTTAGTGAGGAAAGGAAAGAAACAGATTCGGATGTTCTTTCAGAATGCATGGCATGAAATACGAAGAAACAGCTTGTCTGCTATATGCTTTGCAGAATGCAGAAACAGCTTCTCTGCTTCACTTTTTAAAAACGCGCAAAAATAGATATTTTTATGCATTTTTAAGGAATGTTATTGATAAATTATGCGTATTTTTGCAATTCTAATCATTTAAATCAATTTTTAAAACATGAATAATTTCATTTTACGCAGTTTAACTCATATAAAAGAAAGATTTTTTCTTCATTTTAAGGAACAAAGCTGTTAATTTTATTAAACACTCATGAAAATATATGTCTTTAGTAAGTATTACTGACAATTGTATCATAATTCCACAACATTGAATTTAATTATATAGATTAACATACTTTTACTTACAAGGATGAATCATAAGATGACACACAGTCGAAACTCATATTCTGAGGACACTGAAGACAATGGGTCCTTGCATTCTATACATTTATATGCAGTTTTTCTCTTCTTACAGGTTGGGAACAGACTACATGTTTTTCTTTTTTCCCTACCTTTCCTTCTAGATTTGAAAAATGAATTCCCTAACTTTCATTCTGGGCCAAGGATTCTTCTAATTGTTATCTTTAGTTACGTTGGCAAAAAAGCGAAAGTTATTCTACCTTTAGGGTAGGGCTTAATAAGTTGATTTGCTAATAAAATCATACAATTTTTTCTTTTCATTTTTGAAGTTTCAGGATATGACCAGAACAATATGAATGAATTCACAGCAGTATTCTAAAAAATATCGCCATGGGCCAACGTTGAGTTCGTCGAACGCTTGAGTAAATAATTCTTGTTAAATTCATCAACGCCTCCTTTTGTCAAATTGTATAGCTCTATAATTTCTGGTTTTCCATTATTATCATCGGTTTCACAGGTATGGTGCATCTAAGAAAGCAAAATTACCGCTTTTCTTTTCTTAGGAACATAAGGAACATTTGTAAATCCGTACAAAGAACTAGACATTTCTCTTGCCTTATTTGCTTGAAATTCTTTTGGATTCTCCTTTTTATTCTTTTTCAATGTACCTACAAATGTAAGGTATCTATGTTTCAAGCATTATCCATAAAAATTACCATCTTCTTCACAATCATTCGAAAATTTTTCATTTCCATCCCCAGAAAGCTCAGATTCTGTTTTCTGTTCGCTCTCAATACTATTCGACTCTTCAGAATCAGAGTATTCTAAATCAGAAAAAAATATTTAGAATATATTCAATTCTTTTTGCGTGAGGAAGACGGGATATTTTCTTGTAATATTTGAAGCCATATTTATCACTTTTTGAGAAACGAGCATCTAATAAATAACGTCTATCATCCACTAAAACAGATACGCATCTGCTGTAAGCGGTCTCCCAGACCATTTAAAAAGAAAAAAAACCCGTGGTAACTAAAAAGATAATAAAGCTAGAAGTGTGAGACTGGATATGTGACCTTGTCTTACTAGTTTTGGAAGGTAATAGAAAGCACAGGGATCATTCTCCGTTTTTGGGGATGGAAACGACGATTAGAAAATCTTCTGCGGTCTCTCAGACCGCTCACAGCAGTTAAAGGTTAAAATGGAATTTAAAAAAAATCAAAATTCTTATATATACGTCGATCTTTAGGACCTCAAGGAAGCATCATGCCAAATTCGGAAAAAAATAGGATAACGTCTTTCGTAGTGATTGAGTAGCAAAAGAATTTATTGACAGACGAAATGCTGAACGATCGAGTTGAAACAAAGACCACTCTTCACTCGGCCAAAAACTCCGCTTTATTTTAAGTACACTCAGATATTTATTATTCACATAATATTTTCAGACTCTGAATTTTCCAATTTTTTCCCAAACATGAAAATTAATTTTTTTTCAATATGTTATTTTTTTCTTCTAACTTTCTTTTTTACGTTATATTCTATTAACTAACTTCAATCTTCTTTTCCAATCTGATGACTTAGAAACTAGAAATGTCAAAACGAATTGTCTCATTATTTTAGTTCTTACTCAAAAATGTCCAAAATTCTCACGAAAACAATTCTTTAGATCTTGTGAGAAGTAAAACAATATACATCAACTTCATTTCATGTGTCATGAATTTATGAAAATGAAATGGCCAAAATAGTTTTAAGACAAAATACTTCACTTTCTTTAAAAGAAATGTTTTCTGCTGTTTTTTAATGAAATGAGTATGAAATAGGACGATAAATAAAACTAAGATGAAGATAAATAGAAAATTTCAGAAACGATGCATTATAATGTTTACGATTTTTTTAGAAGACGAGTTAGAAAAAAACTTTTCTAAGGCCCTGAAAATATAGCATATGAGAGAAATAATAAAATTTCGAAAAATTTCAATAGGATACAATTTTTTCCCGTTTGTTTCTTTGCTGAATGATTTTTTCAGTTTAAAAATGAATTATTTGAAATATTTATTCTAATCTTAATTAAAGGGTTTCTTATCGCTCAAACGATGACGCTGAATTCCTCTAGTTTTATTTTAATTTGAAATGGGAATAGAACATAAAAACGTTGTGTTCATAATCATATAAAATTAGAAATATTGCAAAATCCTGAAGTTTATGCATGTGTGAACAAAATTATTTACTGAGTAACTGTTACCCGCGATTTCGTGCTCGAGGAATGTGAATTATTAATGTTTTTTTTTTAAATTCACGATTGTAAATGTTTCGTTACATGTTGAAAGGAGAAATTAAAAGTTCTGAAGGTTGATACAACATAATTGGACGACTAACAGGAGTGTACTGTTATATGTCTGCTTTCATTTAGGTAATTTGTTTATTTACGTTAACAAACTTTTGTATACTGCGTTTTTTGTTTTACGTTTTTTGCACGGATGTAGAGGTTTTGTGGGCTGGACACACGTGAACACGCCACATATAGTTGCCCATGCGAAAAATAGGGTTTTTCCATTGTACGGCTGCCACTTTGAGTGTCTGGCCCTGAGCCTGGCAAATGCTATTTTTAAAGGGTATTATTACCTTTTGAACTGGAATGGTAAATCCTTCGATATTTTAGGAATGCGTGGAATTAAAACACTCTCTCCTCTCGCTATGCCAGCCATAAAAGTAGTTAGCACGGCATTTTGACCTAGGAATGTAATTTATAACCGTGCGCCATTTCGTAGTCTCGGTACATTGAGGATATCAATAGCACTAGCACACCGACTTTTAATCTCAGCTTGTCCGAAGGTACCCCTGACAATTCTAATGAGTTGTAGAACTCTACAGGATATGATGTTACTTGTTATTGCCCATTATCGTACGTACAGATAAATGTTCTGTAATTCCTTTCTATATTTGTGACATATTTTTTTTTCAATTATCTCACCTAAACTTTCATCAGCCAGTGCCAAAATTAGCAAATCAACAACCATTCTCTATTCCTTATATTAGCTTGTAGTGCAAGATAAGCCTTGCTTATCAGTTCCTCTGTGCTATGATCAATTTTGAAAAATTACCCTTTCATTTAAATACACTGTTTGAATCGCTTTTAAACCGACCTTTACCAATTTTCTAAAGATTAGTCCTGATACACTGTCATTGAACAGTTGAACTCTCATATTCGCAGTGAGTTTAATTTTTTTTACATGCTCCCATAACGGAAACTTCTTTAAACATGTAATTATTTCATCCACAGGCGTCCCCTAGTTATTAAAGGTTCAATATTTCTAAAATTGCCTGACATCATTACCGCCATCCCTACCATGATTATTTGGTTGTTATTAATATCTTTCATAGTTCGATTTAATCCTTCAACTGCTCTTTTTTGGGGATATTGTACATTCGTCCCAAATCTACAGCTTACAATGCTATAACACTCTACAACTCTCAATACTGCATAAGCAGATTTTTTTTATTTTTACGAATTAGAGCTAAGCTAATTTCAGTTGTTTGAAAAGGAAAGACTTTCAAGTACCGCCATAAACATTCTGAAAAAGTAACCACTTTCAATCTGTTTCAAAACTCTATCCAAAACTGTTTTTTGTCCTAAGTTCAATCGTGGAACAAATCTCAGTTAGTCACTGTTGCAATTCTTCTGTATCGTAGGGCAGTTTCTGCATTAGGTCATTAATAATTTCCTCTTTCCTGTGCGGTCTACTCATTGCAAAGCTCGAAACATCTTTACCAGTTATCGAAATATCACTTGAGTCTTCTACCTAATTTAATTCTTCGTTACTGTAAATTATATAATTGTACTCAATGGTATCATCAGGCCCTTACAATCTGTGGAATATATCATCCACCATGCTATATGTTATACGCTTCTACCATTCAAAAGGATACATAAAACAAAATATATCTTCGTGTATTTTTCTTTAGTTATAATTAACATTAATTTTCAAATTTTAATCTAAAAACCCTTGCAACTATTTCATATCTATTAAAGATTTCTGTCCCGGCGCCAATTTATCGAAAATTTCTTGAATAAAATCTGATAAGGAAAAGATACAAATATAAAGAACTTAAATTAAATAGACTGCAAACTCAAAAAATTAAAATCAAGCAACGGGTTGAGTAATTTCAGTTATTATTCCACAAATTAATTATTTATTTCTTTTCCAGCAAGATCGCATAATCGCAGTTTCTTTACGATCGCGTGATGTTTGACTTTAAAAATAAGCTACTCCATGTGCGTACGCTTTTCTTAAGAATCACTTGACAGTTGATTGAAAAATAAAGTAGTACTTTCCATCGCGAGTAGCTGAGTCAGTCGGTCTGAGTTAATTCTTTATTAATTATTTAATTGTTGTCTGTTCTCAAAAATATTAAATTTATGATAAAATCACATATCCTATGTCCATTCCTGGGTTTCAAGCTAAAACTCTGCCAATTTTCATCCAAATCGGTTTGTTAGTTTGGCCAGGGCCGGCCCGATTAAATCCGGGCCTGGTGCAAAGTTGATTTGCGGGGCCTTGAAACTAATTTCGTAAAACAAAATAATTTATTGCATTTTGCTATTTATTACACAGCACAAACTGGCATATTGAGAACTTAAGGAATACGTGAAAATGATAAATATTTAAATTATCTGATTTATGAGCGATTATGAAAGTGATTAAAATGTTAATTAATAAAAATGGTTCAAAATAATAAAAAAATTATTATTTTGAATCATGAGAAAGATTTTTCTGCAGATACGATATTGTGACCCTGTTATGCAAAACTTAACGACAAATTTTAATTTCATTAAATAAATCAATGCAATTCAAAAGTCTTGCAAAGTCGAATTTTGGTCTCTACGTTTTCAAACACTTAGTGAATATTATTCTAATTACATAAAAATTCCTATGATGTCCCGTATTCGTGATAAATTTCCAATCTCTTCTTAAAAGAAAAAATGTCACTATAGATTATGACTAGAACATATAGAATTTGGAAATATTCTTTGACAGATGAAACAGCTGATCAATTCTTAAATACTGTTAATAAAAACTGTTCACTTTTTCTCACCAAGTACTTTTATTTTTAATTCAGGTGCTACTTTTAACTAACTCTTCCACTATTTTCTTTGCAGTTATTAAAAGAAAATGTGAATCCCGATGCACAAAACGTTTCAAAATTTTTTTAAAAGGACTTTTAAATGTGAATTTATGTACGGATATATATTAGAATTGAAAATATCTGGCTCACAATATTTACTTCATTTAGTATGTCATACCAAATAACAAAAGTTAATAAAAATTCAAATGAATTTTATTTTCGATTTGTTTGATTTATGATTTCTTTTCCATGTCAATAATATATTCATAAAGAAAATGGAAGCTATAGAAAATTGTGATACTTGAATGTGATCTCACAGATTTCACACTTTTGAAGCAACATTCCCATGTCGTTTCTGACAGTGGTTTTAGAGTAATATATATGAGAGGCTTTTTTTAATATATCTGAGCACATTACAGAACTTGCAAAAATATTATATGTGCTTTCATAAGTCACAAAAAATGAATATGCAGAGAAGAAGGTCTCGAAATGTCTGTAAGAACAAAATTCAAATTAAGACTTCTGCAAATTATAAAGTGTGGTTTGGAATTCTTTGTAAGATAAGGACTTTTGCAAACTTTTATGCAAAATCTCTCATAGTAGATCTGTTATAGTTAGAAATACCATAATTTGTTTGGTTGAAATTCAGACACGCGGGGGGGGGGGAGTAGAGTATGAAACTCTAAAAGCTACATGCCAACAACCCCCTTTCATAACACTAGCACAGAGTTTGTGGAAATGAAAAAAAATTCAAGACGTCAGAATACAAAGAATATAGAATTTTTATTAATATTTGCTAATTCAAAATTATAGTAATGAAAATAGGAATTAAAAAAACTGCCAAAACTTTTAATTTACAGTTTTAACTGGTGCAGGTCCACTTTTTCATTAACAATGGATGTAAACAATGAATTCTCTTTCATTGGCGGAATGACGTTGGCTTTTGTGGGAACGCTCTCTATTACAACCAACTTTTCCTCTCGCCGCATTCACTGGCATAAATCCAGGCATTTTGAGGATCCGGATATTAGTCCAGACGTGAGCTTGGAATCCGGAGATAAGGTAATCCTAGTTATAGTAGGGGAAGGTGGTGTACCTTTGACATAAGTGTACCTTGAACCTATGCCGATTTTAGCGCCATCTGTATAGATGTATAGAAAATGTTATATGTATTTTGTACACTTGCCACCAGAGGTCCCAGTGTACCTGAACTTATTTGTCAAGGTGCTCATTTGAATGAATGAATCCTGAAAAAGGAAATTGACCCATCAAAAGTAATTTTTTTCCTGTTGAATTTTGCGTTAATAGTTCCTAAACATATATAAATTACTTTATAGTAAAATGCCTAACTTATAAAGCACAGTTTTAGCAATAATAACATGTGTTAGAAATTATGTTAAGTCTAACCTCAATTTAGTAGTCAGCCATTTTCCATGAAATGGCCAAGTGGTGTACCTTGGACCATACCCAAGTGGTGTACCTTGGTGCATGACCACTACATGGTCTACCACTTATGTTGTGGAAAAATGTGATGTAATGTGGAAGTTACCACATCCCGTGTTGACTGGAGGATCTGAAAGGCAGCTTCGGAAATTAACATTTGGAATTGACTTGTCTAATTACAATGTTGGTTAGGCCTACTCATAGGAATGAAACTGTTGCTGTAATAATTTTATAATCGGTCTTATCTAAGACCTCATTAAGTAAAAGTGCTCATTAACATTTTTCTGTAGCTAAAATACCAATAAATGTTTATGTTCAAACTATTCGGTTAGATTTTTTAAATCTAGAAATAACTGGTCCAAGGTACACCATACACAGGACCAAGGTACACTACCCATGGTGTATCTTGGTCCTATTTCTATGAGATTCTATGAGATCTAAGAAATTACCGTTGTATGGTTTATATAAAGCATCACTACTTCTCCTGAATGCAAATTATGCTCTGATGAATATAAAATTGAAGCCAGTATTCGTTCATAAACACACTTCACACAGTGTGTTTCGGTTATAGTTATTTTTTCATGTACTCTGTCATTGTGTTTCCGAGTTTGAAATTCTTTTTTAAATTTTAACATTTTATATATAGTTTGTAAATTATCTTTCATGACTTTGTAATCGAGAACATGAATGAAACTCAATCATTAAGTCAAGTTAAACACAAAGATATAGTATTTGAGTGTGACACAGGAGAGTAACCATCCCATCTTCGTTCTTGATGTTCCTCATTCTTTAATTTTCTTAAATAATTTCAGAAAAACTTCTGCTATTTTTATCAATTGTGAAACAGTACATCATGTCACACTATTTTGCATGATAGCCGCTCTAAATTTATCAGTTATAATTTCATGCCAATTACCAGGATCATTGATATCGATATTTCGTTTTCAACTCTTTGTTGATCCTGTTGAAGCTGCGATCCTTTGATTAATTCATCTTGTTCGTTATTTGACGCTGACAAAAAATCTATCTTATATAGGTTTCTCTCTGCTACGTAAATATGTTTCCTTTTTTCAGTTTTCTTATAATGGCTTTCCTCTTCATTAAGACGAAAGCTGCCTTTATGGTGATTAGGATTGTTTTCGCGGATGACATTCGGCGTAATTTGATTTTCACGATTTTGATTTTTCAATAACAGTTAATAGTATATGTTTCGTCAGTTTGCTAGACATATTCGGTTTTTAACAATTCTGCAAGGGAGTTCCTCCCATTTTAAGCAATTTTCTTTCCTTTTCTATGTTTTTCTTAAATTTATCAGATCCACATATTTATTTTCTTCCGACATCTCTGTCTCTAGTCATATTCCCAAAATGTCCAAAAATAATGTAAAAAAATTAAGATAATTTTTTTAGTAGTATGATTATAACAAAGAAATATATTATTTAGTAATATATTTATTTATTAGTACTAGTATATTAAACATTTGTCTTCCCTTTAAATACGAATATTTTATTTATTTCCTCACCAAACGTACGATGTACTATCATCCGTTATAACGCAAGGATAATGAAACACGTTGTTTTTACTTTTCTTACTCTGTTTTGGCTATGTAGTGAGATTCAAATCCCCCAACCTTGCCTTTGATTGGTCAACGTCAAATGTGCACATATTGCGTGATTATATTCAACTGTATGTATATTCGGATTAAAATAAAAAAATTAGAAGGCATTTTTTATTTGCAAAAATCTGTCAACTGCGCGGGGCCTTTAGAAAGCGCGGGGCCTAGTGCAGTCGCATCGCCCTCCGGCCGGCCCTGAGTTTGGCCGTGAAAGCGTAACAGACATACCGACAGACACACTTTCGCATTTCTTATATCAAGGATTATGGATATGAAATTCAAAGTTTCACTCATGACAATAGGCTTATATTTGGAATTCTTAACAATATAAGAATGGCAAGCAATACCATTACCTGAAAAAGAAAATAGATAAGCAGAAAAAGTTTCTTCAACAATTTCTTATTTTTTTATAGTATTAATTAGCAAATTAAATTTGAGCAAAATCTTCAAATTACACATTTTAAACGATTTGAAAAAAAGATAATAACTTCTTCCATAATATGCAGTAAGCAAATAAATTAATGAATGGACATATTTAATCAAAATATTTTGATCTCCACTGATAATTAATGAGCGTTCATCAAGTCTCTTTGAATACAAAAATGATGAAAAAAAGGCTGTGAAATAAAATGAGATTTTTAATTGCGAAAATTATCTTATTCAAGGAGGAGAATTTTCTTTTTTCTCCCCCATTGAAAAAGAATTGGTTTTATTTTATAATGAAATCTTCATCATAAATCTGGATTGTTTACCAAAAATAATTACTTGTAGCAATTACTCTACTTTTCTTAAGGACTTTTAATTCATTTTTTATACAAATTAAAAACAAAAGATTCTTTTTCTATACGTATTCAAATAATGTAAATCAATATGCTCATTAAACAAAGGTTGTCACAGATTGAAAATAGTCAACTAATTATATATAAAGAATATTTTTTAACTGAAACGTGAGTTTGTTTTCCCAACACTTATTTACTCGACAGTTTTTGTGTATAAATTGTTTACGTTTTATAATAACAAATTGTTTAACAAAATCGCAAGATGATATTTATTTCAATTGCAGCAACAAAAATTTATTTGTTCAAAATAATTCCAGTTTTTTAAAATCTCTCCTGAATATTTCAACCATTAATTGCATATTAATTTAAGCTAGTTTAAGCTGCTTTTTTCACAAATGATTTCAGTAAATAAAAACTCTAAAATAGATCCAGTGCTGAATAGACCTCTTTGTACTGTTGTATCAATATTCTATTGATTTGCCTGTCCATTTTATTACTTAAAGAAATAAACTAGAAATATTCTAGTATGTAATGTGTCAACTAAGGTGTTTGAATTTATATTTCATGAATGCATTATTTTGATATCTTTTAACTCCTGCAAATTAATTGTTTTCAAGCAAAATATAATTGTATATATATGTATGTCTAAAGTAGAGAAATGCTTTTTTTCCTTGTTATTACTCATTGGTTAACAATATTTTAATTAAAATTGAGTTATTTTTGCAATGAAGTAGGATAATTACTCTTCAAATTATCTCACATTTCATGTATAAATTTCGTTATACTAAGTTTATCAATTATTTTATTGAGTTTGAATATAGTATCGTCTGATCACAAGAACTGTAATAAAAGGTTAAGTTTCTTGTTATAATTCTTGAAGTTAAAGCGTTGAAACGAATTTACCGTTTCAGTCATTCTGATGAGGAGATAATTTTGATTATTAACGTAGGACGACTACGTTCCTCCCATTGGGGTCTCAGGAAGGAATTTGATTCACACGCCAAAAGCCACGAGAAACGTTGTATGGGAGACCCTCTATATCTCGGTAACTACATATGTTAAAAACATAACTAATGTCTTATTTTAGAGATAACGGGTAACAAAAGACGTTACAAAAAATGAAAATCGGAATTGTAGTTAAGCGACTACTGGGTCTCAAAGTTGGGAAAAAATACGCATGAATTGGTGACGCGATCCTCTATATCTCTGTAACTACATATGTTTAAAACATAACTAATGTCTTATTTTAGAGAAAAAGGGTAACAAAAAAGTTACAAAAAATTTGAAATCGGAGAAGAGTCATGCGTGTAATGTAGTCCTACGCCTTTAACATCAGCGGCTGTTTGAAAAAGACAGCATCCCGTCATTTTTTTAAAACTTCCAACTTCTGGTTTGAATTGAGAAAATCATAAAGTTTCGAGATTTGCTGTATTTGGGAATATAAAAGTATTATAACCACTCTTAACCCTCTGACTGTGTAGTTTTTAAAAATCACTATTTAGATGCAACGCTTGAAAACGTGTTCAGATACCATTGAGTCAAGAGAGTTGTTATTTACATGCAATGCTTTATTAGTATAATATGATCCAACGCCATAAAAATACTAAGTAAAAACATTAGCCTGTGAAAATCGCATTAAGCAGCAGAATATAGACTTGCTTCCAACTCTCGGAAATCGCGGGATACGCAATCAGAGGGTTAATTGTATATATTTGAGAGTCTAGAAAGGAGTACTTATGCAGATACAACTTATCACTAGGATAGTTTGATGGATCTGACATCTTCGATGAAGTTAAGCTTTTACATATGAAAATTGTTGATTGTGGAAATTCCTTTTGAAAATAAAAAAAAATACTTTTAAAGAATATTATCCCGTTTTAAGAGGTGAATTTTCATTAGCAGCGAAAGACATGTGTACCTTGAATAACATAGGACAAATGTCCCTTCTTTATAGACTGTAAATTCCATATTTAGTTACGTGAATAATAGGATTTTTGAATTAAATTGACCCAAAAATGTTGCCTATCTCAACATTGTTGGCAACAACAAATGCTGCCTATCGCATGAATTTGGTATGTAGAATATTGCATTTATTACCCATGGATGCTCAAAACAGTACTACCAAAGGACTTGTACAGTTGCATGTATTTTTAAATAAAATATTTTAAGATTTTTACGTTAAATTTTGTTAATTTACAAATGTTAGCCCAAAAATTATAAGTAGTAAAAATTTAAATAATGATAATGTATTTAAATTCAAAAAATGAGAAAGCATCTTAAAACGAGAACAACCGAAAAATTTGTACAACATGATCTGTTTTTTGTTTTTAACATGCCTGCTACATACCTTACAGCTACCTACAATCTGCTTCCATCGGTATTATTTATACCTGATTCAGATTTTTTAAATAATTTTTCACAACAGATTGTTATAATAATTGACGATAAAACAGTTCATTAATAGTTATGTTATTGTTACTTCAACTGCATCGCTATGGTAAAATAAATTTCGTGTCATGCGGTTGATTTGAGGAAAACTCGTCCTATATTATTAGCGATATTTCTGTCTAGTTGTTCTATTTATTAAACATTTTGAGTTTTAAAAAAATTTTCACAAAAAAGAATTTACCGAGAAACAAGTGACTTTTACTGTGTTCTTTTTTTCCTTTCGTTTTTTTTCTTTTCTTTTTAATAATATTCTATAGATAATATCGACCGCAAATCGATTATTTTTCTTTTTTATAGGATCTTACAATGTTCGCACAGAAGAACAAATACCAATAATAAAAAAATAATACCATCAACCAATAATTACTTTTTTTGGTACAATTTTAGTAAAACCCGTTTAACCCTCCGAGCGGCGCAAACGTCTTTTTCCGTTTTCCATTTTCAGTTCAAAAGCAGATAGCTCGTATTTATATGTATATTTTCTTAAACAACCATGGATTAAGTGTTCTTAAGATTTCAAAGATATAATTAAATACAAAAAAAGATCGGTTAATTTCCTTTAAAAGCTAAGTTTTCTAACCTGATAGCTAAAAGTTCAAAATAATTGGGCGCTCAGAGGGTTAACAGTTCGCAACCGTACATTTTTTAACTCCAGCAGCCAATCCAACATTTTGATTGAAGAACTGTGAGATATTAGTGCCAAATTCATAAAACCAGTTTACTATTTTAGAAATACAGCAATTCAATGAGTGCGTGATGGACAAACATCCACTGTATCCTCTAAATAAACGTGGAAACATCTCCTCGACGAATGACAAGTTGTTTCTGCACTAACGGGAAGCTAACACGACCAGCAGAAGGTTCTAACCTTTCTTGACGAGCCAATAAACTATAACTGTCACGCGATCATGTAATTATCAGAACCCTGAAAATGGTAGATTAATGTCTAGACTGAGCATCATTGGCGAGACTAGCTAAGTGGAAAATTTACGTTTATTATTTTACCGCTTCTGGAGCTTGGTCTTTACAAGCGACGCATTTCCATAATTACTTGAAAGAGAGGTAAAAAGAAATTAACAAATCAGCAAAGTTAGGCATATAATAAATTTTTAGGTTATCAACGCTTCAAATATCAATTATATTCAACCTCTTAATGTGAGAGAGATTGTTCATAATCATTTTTCATGGAAAAATTTCAAATCTTTACCAAACAAATGACAACTACTCGGTTCTGAGATGTATTTTTAGTTATTTACTTTTATGATGAGATGAATAAAATTCTATACAAACATTTAACACAATTTAACTAAAAGATTAGAAACACGTTTTATACTTGATAGATTTTTAAATACAATTAATTAATTTTTAAATAAAATTTGGACGGGTCCATTTTTTCCGTGACTGTTTACATGCATGATGCTGTGAGAGAATCAGAAATATTGCAAGGACAACATAACTTTCCTTTATAAGTGGTGAAACATTTTCCTAAATTTTTAATTCCTTCTTAAAATTTTAATAAGAAGTTCTTTTAGTAAGAGTCTAAAATTTCAGACTGGCTTACCAAAATTATATAGCTCTGAAAAAAAATTCTTATTGAGAATAGAAATTTTAAAATGTCTCTTCACGCACTCATACAAAATCAACACAATATAGTTTTTTCGCTTTTGAACGACAGAAAACTTCTTACAAATGAGATGCAAAATATTCGCTGAGATTTATTCTTTGCAGTGAAAATCCATCTGTTCAGCTTTCTTAGCAAGAGAAAATACCAGAACGTGACTATTTTTGAATAGAAAGAAAATAAATAAGGTTTGTGACTGGGAAGTATCATAAACACCGCTTTCTCTGCAGTCGTCTTTTGGATTATCAAAGATTTGGTCCTCCAAATCACCGATGAAGAAGATAGCGTACACTCCGAAATCAACTGAACGACAAAGGTAAACATCAAATAAAATGGTTTAGTGAAAGAATGTTCCTGCCAAGATATTTTTCCTTTTCGAAGTTAATTAATGCATTAAGTGTTCAGAAGATAACGTTAGTAAAAAGGTTGAATCTTTGTTTCATAATCCTTATGAAATATCTTACTTTTTAATCTATTCGAGCAAATTTATGTTTTAAGATTTTGAACATTGTACGTTCTGCTTAGAATAAAAAAGTACAAAAATTATTTAATTAATACTAATTATTATTTATTTTTTCAAAGCATCTAAAAAATAATAATTACCTGGCTGCATTGAAAACTTCTTTAGCAATAAAATGTAGTTAATACGAAAAAGTTGTACAAACAGTAAACCAAAATGAGTCGAAATTATTTTTGAAATGGCATTCACATTGATTGCTTTTTATTTTTAAAAAAAACGTAAATATGAAAACATGGATGTGTTTTGTATAGCATATATCTATATAATTTCTTTCTTTCTAAACCATTTATATTTTATTTTTCAAGATGAAACTAAATCAGAATCTAAAGCCACTAATTCATCCATTCATAGATTATTACTTTACAATACACATTCATATTTTTCATTTTTTCTAATATACTTTGCTAGAAAGTTTAATGGGAATGCTAGCTGAATAGATTTTACTTTTTAAATCGGTCTTCTCTGGAATTTGTACTAGAACAATTAAGTTAAAATAACATTCAAAGACATACGTTATTTTGTTTAATTATATTGATATTTCCCTTCCAGATGATCCAAAGAAGATGAGATACCCCTCCCACACACAAAAGTATAGAAGGTGATATTCTATACGCATTTGGATTTCAACGTATATTTTCGAATCTTTTGAATTAAAGCGGGTGAACTTTTTCCACAGTGATCCCTATTAGCACAAGATGCGCTACAAAATTCATACGATATATTCAAGATATTGTTCGGCATTCAGAATATCATAGCAACATCGTGGAAATATTATAAAATATCTTGTGCTAGTAGGAACGTTACGATTGTTAATTAACTTATTGGTATCAACATTTATATGCATCAATTCAATAATTACTAATATATCAATTTATTATATAATGAAAATTATAAAGCATTATTCAAGAGGCCCAGCATCAGGACGCTCCTATAGTTTCTAGCGTAACCTGATGACAGAGCCTGAGCGCATGGAGGGATACTGAGAAGAGACCACAAGATGCGATGGAATGTTTGTGATAATTAATCGCCGCTTACAAATTAAATATTAATGTTCATTGATTTCGCAGTGAAACCACACATTGAGCCTTTTTTAATGCGCATGGGCGAAACGTAGCGTAATTTTTCTTTAACAGTTTACGAGCGAGGGTTCATCAAAAGACTCTACAACCATTGGGTTGAGTCGACCCTACTGGAATGGAATGGAATTGTAATTTTGTTATTACTGATGAAAGCAGACATATGATTGCAATGTTTAATACTGATAAATGCAAAAATTTAATTTCAATTTTGTAAATGCTAATAAGAACAAAGATTTCTGTAAATGATTTGCATTGTAAAAAGTCTGAGTGTGTGAGTGAAATAAGATCATGGATTTGCCATGTTGAGAGTTGCTTTTTCCTGTTTAGTTGCCTCTAATCGTACATTTCTCTTTTTCCGAAAATATGCTTTTTCAAAGATTCTACCCAAATGGCTCATGTTATAAAAATTTTACGACTACCTCCACTCTCGAGTGTAAAATTTACTAAATATGTGTTCCAGTACATTTTCATGTAACTTTATTAAGTCAATGTATTTGCTTTGTAAATACAGGGAGTAAAATTTGTGTATAATATAGGTGCTGAATATTGTACATTGATTGGTTTAAGATTGTAAATATCACTTAGCATGTTATATATAAAATGGTGAATCTACGGGGATAAGGAAAGATCCTCCTTCAGAGACAAATTGTGATGCCTGATGTTTATGGAAAAAATGTTGTCTCCAAAATGATTGACAACGTTGGATAAGCCTTTAAAGACTGCGATGAAGGACATATCTTTTTGGCGGGGAGGGCGCGAGGTCTACTGTTCTCAGAACTACTAGTAATAAACCATTCAAGAATTAAAACATTTAATTCTCGATAATATTTAATACACTTTTCATAAATTATTTGACATAACTTTAATTTATGCATGTACCGCAGTTTTTTATAGTTTATGGAACTTCATTAGCGTTTCCATGACAACGACATCAAAAGCACTAGCGTGACTAAATAAACACTGAATTTCACTTTAGAAGTTTATCTCAACAAAGATTCAGTTCTCACCACCCATAATCGAATACAAATACAGTAAATCACCGTTTACACGTTTCTACGTTTCTCATTTGTGCGTCGTTTCATCCGAGTCCGGATTGCATATTTACAAACCCTACCCTGATAGAACTGAGGCAGGAAATCAGCCAATATCATTGGCTACGATGGGCAGTGACGTCGTTTTCAGCTCTCGCACGTAGCGTACGGCAATCAAAACAAAACAAGAGTCGTCCTACTTCTCTCCGTTTTCCCACAGTTAAACACAGAAAACATTCTTCCGTGGACTGTTTTTTTTAAATGAAATTATTTTTTAAAATATCATAAAAAATAAAATATCCTACACTGTAAGAAATTATACTAATGAAAAGTCTAATGATAACAACTTTGTTTGAAGGGTATTAACTAACAGGTTAGACAAATGTTGTTGGGTTTTTTTGGCGTCATTCCAGTGAAAATAGTTCATTTGATGTTTCAAAATAAACTAATCTAACTTTTTTTGTTATAATTTCCGTACGAGAGCAAAGAACGACGTCATCGGCTCTCGGCGAAGCGAGCTAATCATATTGTCCGATATCCTGCCTCAGTTCTATCAGGGTAGGGTTTGTAAATATGCGTCCGGATTCATTGTAATGATAAAGTACTTCGTTTCGATTGTACGTCTTTTCATTCATACGTCGTTTTACGTCAGTCCCTTGAAAGATTTGTTCAATAAAGTTTCTACCCACACCCATCCAAACTGCAAACCGGTGATTTTTATCTCTGGAGTCAGGGGTGTGTCGTAGTGTAAAGTAAAGTCCATTGAAAGACATATAAACGGTGCTTTACTGTATGCTCTTTCTGTCCTGGTTTCTCCGAGGAAATTATTACATGAAAGGATCAATTTTCTCTTCTTTTTTTGTTTGCTTTCTTATTTACTTTTGTTAAAAGCATTTTTACAAAAAATAAAATAATTACAATGAAATATCCTTAAATAATAATTACTTCTACTCGTATGCTTTTTTTGTTAATTCGAAAAATGCATTCAAATTGCTCAGGTGTCAGAATTTTTACAAATTATCAAACGTCGACGAAAACGCATCACTGCGCAATGCAACAGCTCAGAAGATGCTTGATGGACAAACGCACACAATATTCCTAAATAAACTTGGAAACACCTTGCCGACAAACGACATGCTGTTTCTGATATAACAGGCAGCTGACGCGACCAACAGGAGGTTCCGACCTTTCTTGACGAGCCAATAAACTATTTCTGTCACGCGATCACGTGATTATCGGAACGCTGCAAATGGCAGATTAATGCTTGGACGGAAGAATCTTTGGCGGGGTTCACTAAGTGGAAAATTTACGTTTATTAGTTTCCCGTTTCCGGATTGTGGTCTTTTCAGGCGACACATTTCCATAATTGCGCGGAAAGAGGGAGGAAAGAACTTTGGAAACTAGTAATTCCAGGCTCCAAATTGATTTTCAGAGTAGTTAATGCATTTATCTTACTTATTTTGAAACTCTTCATGGCAGAGAAATTGTTGTAGAAAATAATTTTTCATGGGTGAACTAACTAAGCACTTACCAACTGCACTGAAATGATTCTTTATACGCCTTTATGAAGAAACAATATAATTTTGTTTTCTGCAGAAGATATTGCGGTTTTAGAAGTAGATGCAACAAATCGCTTTTCTATTCACTCTTTTTTCTAATGCAATAATATGAAAAGATGAAATTTCAACTCATTTGTTTGACTCAACAACATTTTTTTCGTGCAGATATCTGGCATTAGAATTCCATGGAATCTCGCATATTTCTACATACATTACGCTCATTAAGCGACAGAACACCGCCCCATGCCCCTGTGCCAGTAACCGTTACAGTTACTGAACCAGTTGAGTGGACATGGGACAAAAAACTCGCCCCCGGGTAGGCTCGAACCATCAACCTTTCGGTTAACAGCCAAAGTCATTAAGCGACAGCAATTTACATCTAATTTTCATGAATTAATTATTCCCACTTATCCATTCTACAAATTCCTCCCCTTATAACATGAATAAAACTTTCACGTCAGAATTTAAATCATTGTTAATGTTTACAACGACAAGATCAAAGTGTTTACCTTCAAGCTTTATATGCAGTTGTTTAAGTTTCAAATCTTTCTCGCTGATGTGATTTGGAGGGGAATAAAATTTGTTTTCTGTATTTTAATGCATTTCCTAAGTGTACGTTTTAGAAGACATTTTGGCATATTTTAGCTCCTAAGAGATCTGGAGGTAATTTCTTGGTTTAAGATTGAAGTTCGGGTTTCGAGATCCACTAATGATCATTTCCGTATGTGGATAAGGTTAGAGTTAATTGTGTTGTGGGATGTTAAACATCCTTAGGCTCGTGTAGGGTTGGCTAAGAAACGGAGTACAGACTAAAATGTTGTTCTCGTCCACTGCTGACCACAGTTCAATATTACGAGGTGAGACTAATTACTCTAGGTAAACGCATTTAAGAGCTTATTTCTAATCATGAATTCTGCTTACTTTCCGTTAGTGAAGGACATTCTGTTTTTTCTGTGAACTATAATAAACCTTGTTTTAATTAAGACCGTTTTTTTTTTATCTCGGATTAAAGATTTATCGAGATGATAGGATACATTTCAATATATTAAAAAAATTAATATGCATAGCGTAAGTTAAATAAAGGCTACTGTTCCTTAAATTTACAATTTACACTAAACTTATTCATTATTAAATCTTATAAAACGTTTGCTTATTCTAAGCACTTAGTGACATTTGTTTGCTGTGATCCGCAATGTAAATAAGCATAACTGTTCTAAACCTAAATAACCACAGTGCTTTTTTCCCTTAATGATTGACCGAAAAATCTTAAAAATCAGTGGTTAAATATTAACTAAAACTTGTCCTTAACAGTGAACAATCCATGAGTTGCTTGCACTTATAAAAATTGTGTCAGAGATGGAAGAAAAAATTTTGAAGTAACACCTAAACCATTCTCACGAAAATGGAAGGTCATTTTCATGGTACACACCATAAAAGAAAGCATGTCAGCAAACACTGGCACTTCACTTTTTATGTGAAAAAGAAACAGTTAGAACTTGACGGGAGGACATCATATTCACCTTTTCCTGTACGTCTTTTTCCAATTGAAGTCGACTAAATGATTGAAAATATTTTTTGCACCGACGGAGATTAAAGAGTACATTTCGGAATGCGCTGTACGATATAGGTGAACATCAGGTAAAATAGTTTGAATAAAATGCTTAGCAATCCTTCTCCATCGATAATGAATGATGACAGGCATTTAGAAAATAGCAGCATATTTGAATATGTCACATAAAGAACACAAAACAAGCTAGAACATACAGGGTGTTTCAAAAAACCGTGCTGAAATGAAAGGGAATTTCAGACTTACGATAAGAATCTAGAATAACTTGGAACGTAGGTGCGCAAACGCCATCTTAATCCGCTAGAGAAAGTTGTTACGTCATACATGTGCAAAACAATTCCACTTTCTGCCAGAAATGCAGGATGCTGTCCCTGTCTCTCTAGCTCGCTACATTTAATTTCATCATGACGTAATTCCCACACATTTCAGCAAACATGTTCAAACTCATCTGCAGGTCATCTTTCCCGATTAGTCGTGGTATACCAATCGTAGGTCCACCGCGATCTCCAGATTTATCCTTCATAGACTTTTCCTCATGAGATTTTTTAAAGGACCTCGTGTACAAACACTTATTTCTTCACAGGAAAACTTTGCAGAATCGTTGAGGCAGCAAGAGGAATTCGATATGCTCCTGGTATTTTGAGAAGGTATGGCATTCCGTGCGTGCAGCGTTGATGTTAAGCGTGTATCAGTACATCGTGAAACTCAACAAGCAAGTTATATTAAGTGTTGGAATACATTTTATAGTACAAACATTCTCTGATATGTCTTTCTCGACAAAGTAAAATATTATGAAATGTTTCCTTTTTTCAGATGACGAGGTTTTCAAAAAGTTATGAAAGTAATTTACAATATTTTTCAATACAATATTTTCAAACAATATTTAAGTAAGGGAACCTCTCTGAGTCGCTTGCAGAATGGGTCCTGACTGCACCGATAACCATAAAGCCCTGAAAGGAAAGGCAGTAACCGTCTCTTTGCATTCTCAATCTCAGAATTTACCTTACATGTTAGATAGGGCCTTTAATGTTAGTTGTTCCAGGAAGGTTCGCCTCCCTTAACGCTGAACTCCAGGCAGCGATCATTTCGCTCAATCCATCCGAAGTTCAGTTTCGCGAAACCATATCAAACTTTGCTTTCTATTTTTTCTGGAACTTTTCACAGGGCATTACATGCGAAGGTTTTACAATTTATAATATCATTTTAACAAAATTGCTAAAAAGTTGCTTGACCATATCTGCTAAAGCATTAAAAGGAAGATCTGGGTTAAAAAGGTGGTGGTAAAAAGGTAAATGGTTAAAAAGAGAATTTAAGTGTATTAACTATATGTAATTCTTATATTTCTTGTATATTAGGTAAAGTTTTGGAGATGACTTTTATATCTGTATTCATGTAATAAATTCACATTACAATTTATTAAAATTATAAAGGATCTTCGACCACATGAAAAAATATTTATATTTTCTTTCCTTACACAAGGCTCAAAATAGCTCTTTCATTGTCTACAGCATCTAGAAGGATCTCTTCTACTACACACGATATTTTAAATACAGCAAACGTATTTCATTTTATCAGAGCTTTATCAATTTAATTAGATAAATAATAAAATTGTCTCTTAATATTTAAACAAACGAGGAAAAAACCAATGTAATTACAAGACCGTTTTATTTGGAATATCAGCTAAAGTATTTAATTCAAACTTTTATCGAGAATAATACAATTTTGATTTTTTTGAATAAACACTGACTTATTTAGACGACTTACTTGAAATCCTTAAATTATCTTAACTGCTCTTAAATAATCGACTTTAAGAATGAAACTCTACTATTTCCCCATAATGATAACAATCATGTACCCATTTACAACAAGCCTGGTTTCATTTCACGTAAAATATAAGCTAGTCAGGATTTTATTTAAATTAACTTCAGTTTAAATTAAAACCTAAAGACTTTCCCGAAGTTGTGTTTCTTTCATCGTATAAAATCCGAAAACAATTAATTTTGAAGCCATGATAAGCCTTGAGGATTGTTTAACTTTTTTTCCCGTTTTGGAATTCTAACCGGATATCGTTAATTAAAACCTGAAACAAGTTCTGCAATTACTCCCATTTAAAAACCTTTCTTGAGCGGTTTCATGCACATTAACAGCATGCTGTTTAATTTTTTATTAATAAAACATTTAATTCCTTGTTGGAATTAATTTCCATGGATATTGTGTCTTAGTACAAACCCTAACACAGTTTTTTTACGATCAATTGCGATGATAACTTCGAATATCTCACTAGAATGTATAAATTTTTTTAAATCATCATGAAGTGTATAAATGCAAAATAACATCAAACAACATTTGTTTACTTTTTCTTCGATGTCAACTGAATTAGACTTTATTTCATCAATTGAATGCAAGCAATTAAAATCTTGGGTTTGAATTTATGTAGAAGGCTCATTGAAACCTTATACACTGCTACTGTAGAATGAACATACAATAACGCTGTATAAAGTTTCAAAGAATACCTTAATGCTTACGTTAGATTAAGAGGACATACGACTCTTAAACCTCGAAAATATGGTGGAAAACTGTCCAATTCGATTCATTATATCTCTGAAACAATGCAATTCACAAATTCTTTTTTTTTGTAGAAAAATATCTGTTCTTTCTCTTACATTACACGCATTTCCAAACCTTCATATTGGTATGTATTTATTTGAGAGAGTAATAGATATGGGTATAATGTTTGGAGAAAAAATGAGATAGTCACCCTTGCGCGCATGGATAAAATATTGGTCTAAACACAATATTTTGGGTATCTAAGTAATCCCAACAGTCTGTTTAGGAAACTCATCCACAATTTATTTACATTTAAATTTAATTTCTATTTTATATACCAATTTAAGGTAAAAATGTTAAAAATACTTAAAATTTCAACTTTTCAACCTCCCCCCCCCCAAAAAAAAAATTGTTTGGTGAAATAGGTACAAAAATGTGGTTCAATCTGTAGAACATGGCAAAATACATGTTCAGTAAAAATTTCATGTAAAAATATTCAATAGCCCCTGAGATATCGTGCGCTCAGTATAAAAAAATACATTTTGAGAAATAGTGCTTTAAAGATATGGCCATATTCAATGTTTACGTTGAAGAGCTAATACATTTTCCTTCATAACTTTCATAATTATGGGAATTTTTTAACGCGGATTGTTTTAAAATGTTCAGAAAAGACAGGGAAATAATATATTTTTTTTCATAAAAAACGAAAATTTTCGAGTTTTAACAATCGTGTGTCCCCTTAAATTTAAAATTCAATGCAAAATAAATCCTTACTTTATAAAATCACATGCTTCTTTCTTTCGTGATAGACTTTTGTTGAAAGTATAAAATATAGTGAAAATGTTTCACTGAGAATGCATAATAACATAAATACTTTTCGTTATACACCGGGCAAAACGTTGAAGTAACAAAAGTATTAGGCTAACTAAATCGATAGCAACTCTTGCTTAGTATAACAGAGTTTATTGCCATAACCCCTTGAATATTATCGAAATCATACAATCTATTTATACTTAATTGAATTGGATTTCTCTTGTTTATTTTTTTGTATTTATATTTTACAACCATATGCCAAATATGCAAAGGGGTGTTATTTGTTTTTATTCTGTTGTCTTCATTATGAAACTAAAAATTAATTAAATCTGTGTGTGTGTGTCGATAAATATGATATTTAAAGAAATTTAACTAAAAAATATGAATTTCTTCAAGAATTTTTAAAACTTGTGATTAATGCCAAGAGAGCATTATCTTGGATGTAATTATAAATTTCACAGGTTTTGAGTTTAGTTTAATTTAATTAATTTCCCGTTTTGAAGCAATACGATGGCTATTTCGTGACCGATCTCAAAATTTTGAACCGCGGTCAGATGACGAGGACAGCGCCTGATCTGACATCCCCCTTAAAACTTCCTCAAAAATCTTGATAAGAGCCCGAATATCCTGAAAGTTCTTTCAAACACCTCCTGGGGAGCTTCACGGATGTCCTTGCTCAGAGTATATAGAGCAGCCATACTTTCCAAGATGGATTACGGATGCATGATATACGGCTCTGCACGACAGAGTGTGTTAAAGAAATTAGATCCCATCCATCACTCTGCCCTGAGACATTGCAGTGGTGCTTTTAGTACTTCTTCTGTAGAAAGTTTGTACGTTCAATGTTATGAACCTTCTCTTGCTTATCGACGCACAATGTTGACTCTTCATTTATATTTTAAAATTTTATTTCATCTGGACATCCTTTTCATAAACACAAGCAAAGTCAACTTATACTTCTCTTGCAAAGGGCCAGACCATCAGTCATTCCTTCATTTTTCACTAGAGTATCAGAATTTCTTAATTATTTTAATCTAGACAATGTACAGGTCGTGCCTACCATTAAATTCCATCTCACTCCATGGAGTTCACATGAATTAAACTTTTTAAATCCTTATAAAACCTTTGGCAAGGCTAATACGACCCCTGAAATGTATCAGCAGCTCTTTGCAGACCATCGTGAAGTTTATCAAAACTTTATTCTTATTTTTACAGATGGCTCAAAATGCTCATCTTGCACTTTATTTGCCTGTGTTTTTATCAATTCTACCCTCTCATTTCAACTTAACCCATCATGATCTATTTTTACTGAAGAAATCACTGCCATACTACATGCGTTATCTCAAATTTCTAGTAGTCCACCTGAAAATTATATCATTTATTCAGATTCCTTAAGTGCTCTAGAATCCATGACTTCAGTTCATCGGTTCAGACACCCATTGGCCTTCAACATCCTTGAATTGCACGATCGTCTTACAAGCAGTTTTTTTTATTCTCTTCTGCTGGATTTCCTCTCACGTCGATATATCTGGCAATGAACTAGCTGACAATCTTGCTAAATCTGCCACCAATATTTTAAACTCTTCTGTCCCTGTGAACGATGTCAAATAATATTTTAAATCCATCCTCCACTCAAAATGGCAAGCTCAGTGGGACCATAAAGACAGAAATAAACTTCATTGAATAAAACGTCTAATTGTTTGTTGACCTAGTTTACCAATCAGAAAGTTTGACACAGTTATCACCAGATTAAGAATCAGACACACTCGATTCACGCATAGACATCTGTTATCTGAGAACCCGCACCTCTTTGCATAGCATGCCAATGCCAAATGACTGTTCTTCACATTCTTATTGAATGTCGACAATTTGATCATCAACGCATCCGCTGTTTCCACTCATCCTGTATCACTCTTAAAGACATCCATCACAAAGATCCTCATCCACAACTTTTTACTTTTTTAAAAATAATTGGTTTTTACTTTTTGATCTGAATTTTTTACCATATTTTTAGGTCATTTTTTTCCCTTGTTGCAAGCTTCATGTAGACTTTACATATTGATACCTCGTACCGTATGACACTCCTGTTAACTGAACTCCTATACTAAGATTTTTTCCTAGACCATATGTTTGGCGCAAAATAATCAAAAATGGTTTTTGCGCCAGTAAACTCCATCAAACCAAACCGTTTCGGATCCCCGGGGGTATTTATTATCATTCCCATTTTATACAGACTCCAAGTCTCGATATTCTTCCTGAACTGGGCGATCAGTGACGGACTCCTCTCGATTGCTGCGCAAATTAGCCAAAATTCAGATATCATATTAAATCTTGTTTGAATGCTGATGGAAAGTTCAATACTCAGATGTTTAGCCACTGAAACATTTAATTACTAATTATGAATCTCAGGATGCAGAGAATTTAACGAGAATGAGCTGCAAAAAACACTCTGCTTTTCCTACATACTTGACATTTAGGATATTGTCATAGGAATGAGGTAAACCTTTAAAGGGGACAATCGACTCTGTTAGGCATTTTTTGTACATTTTTGACGTAGAGTTGATCAATTTTGTATATGTACATATGAGAATAGAAATACATCAAGTATCTTGCAAAAAAACTCTTTTAAAATAAATATGCCAATCAAAAAATTTTAAATCCAATTTTTAAATACTTTTAATTGCTCCTGGAATTCTAATTTTTAATTTTTGCCTTCCTTTTTATTATTTTGTAATTTTATTTAAAAGTTAATTTTCTCGAAATATTTTAAATCATATATGTTGATTTTCTGAACTAAAATTGACTTTCCACTATCTGAAAGAAGTGTAAACCTGAAACGTGTACCAGATTAATTTTAATGTATAACAAGACATCGCTTTAGGAAGAAGTCATTAAAATATACTAACTCCTCCGAAATTTAACTATATTGTAATGCTATTTTATGTGCATCTAAGCATATATTTTGTAGAAAATTGTTAAAAACGAAATTTCATATTTTGGTCCTGTTTTTGCTAATTTCAATGTTCACCATTCCCTTAATACCGAATGGTGACCAAATTACAAGTTCGAATTTAAAATATTTGCAGGTATCTGTCTTATACGAAACCAAATTTAATATTCTAGAAAACAAAATATACACGAGAGCTTTGTATTCATTGCCACCACGTGTATCTGGTTATAGTCATATGAATATTTTTGCTATTCCAACAAATTCGAATGTTTCTCTTTTAGTCCAATCAACGAAGGCCAAAAATCGACGAAAAGAAAAAAAATGGTGTAGTTTTGAAATTTGGCGCAGTTTTTGGGGGTTTTGTCCTAAACAACATACTAAAAGTTCCCGCCGGTGGAGGGGTGCGAGGGGGGTACAAGGGTTTAAAGGGGGGATTTCTCAGTTTTTCTTACATATCTCGAAAACTGTGAGTTCTATCGAAACACACTCAATTGCAAAATTAAACTACATGAAATTTCCTGCAAAAACTGTCCGACGTTGTGTTTGTAGAGTCAATAGTTTAGATGATACAGAAGGATTTAGAAGTTAATATTTCTAAAATTCCTTATTGTAATGGTAAAATCGATTAAAAGTGCTGAATCAACAACCATCAAAATAACGTCATGCCTATATAATAATTATACAAGGGTAGTATTGCATGTGTCGCAGCGTGTTGGGGGTGACAAACCCATTTGATGAACAATTATGCTTCCTTCCGCCCCTCACATACGTTCCCCTTCACAAGTTTTCTTCTATTCGTACTCCAGTCAACGAATTGTAAATTTTAAAAAAAGTTGTAGTTTTGAAATTCGGCGCAGTTGTTGGGGAGAGTGCCCTAAACGACATACTAAAACTCCCCGCTGATGGAGGCTGCTCAGGGGGAACAGAGAGGTTGAAAGGGGGGATTTCTCAATTTTTCTTAAATATCTCGAAAACTATGGATCCTAGCTTAAAAGCCTTAGGTATAAAATTAAACTAAATTAAATTTCCTACAAAAATAGTCCTAACATTGTTCTTAGGATGAATAGTTTAGAATATTATAGCAGTTTGAAAAAGAACATAATTGCAATAAATGGTTGAAAATCTTAGTTTTATATTTATGAAAGAAAGTTCATATTTCAAAATAGCAGTTATCTATTACAATATATCTATAACATATTCTAACTTTCTATAACATAATATTATATATACATACATTTATCTATATATATATATATAAATATACATATACATATATATATATATATATATATATATATATACATACATACATATATATTAGGGTGTCCCAAGATACAAGGGAAAAATTTTTTTTTGCAAATTCGAATACGCAGACCTTCTATTTTTTTTCTATTTCACCTCAGTGACATAAATAAAACGTATTATTGCAATAAGATAACGGCAACCCGTGCCGACTTTAGGTCAAATTTGAACGTGAAGTCTTGTACGGGGAATACTATGGGAAGATTGCAAAATGTATGTTTCTTTGGTACATAAGACACCAATTTACTCAAAGCAGATATTTATTACCATCCCAGCTAAAAAAAATCTGCAGAAAATTTCTTTTTTTGAAGATTTCTTAAAGATTTCTGCAGATTTTTTGAAGACAGAAAAAATCTGCATTTTTTTCTTCAAATTAATCTGCAGAAAATCTGCAGAAAATTTTCTTATTATATTTTTCTCTAAATATTCTGCAGATTTTTTGGAGACAGAAAAAATCTGCATTTTTTCTTCAATTTAATCTGCATAAAATCTGCAAAAATTTTTCTTATTATATTTTTTTCTAAATATTCTGCAGATTTTTTGAAGACAGAAAAAATATCTATTTTTTCTTCAATTTAATCTGCAGAAAATCTGCAAAAAAAAATCCTATTATATTTTTCTCTAAATATTCTGCAGATTTTGTAAGACAACAAAAAAAATCTGGATTTTTTTCTTCAATTTAATCAACATAAAATCTGCTAAAAATTTATTTTTATTTTTTCTTTAAATATCCTGTAGATTTTGTAAGACTTTGCATTTTGTCTTTAATTCATTTTGCAGTTATTTAGCATATTTTCACAAAATCATTAAACTCGACCAATATCTGTTGATTTTTTGAAGATTTAACTGCAATTTCATAATATCTGAATTTCTCTAAATACGTATTTTGCACCATATTCTCTAATATTGCAGCTCTATTTTCCAATGGATATAAAACAAAATTAGAATGTAATTATCATTATTGTTTAATTCTACAGCAGACAGGAGTTTCAAAAAATTTCCCAATGGAAAAATGTCTTAGGACTAAATTTTTTAAATATGCCACTGAAACAATGAATTCTAAATTAATCTTTAAAATAAATATTTGAGGTTTTACCATTTTAAACTTTTACCCCTTAATTTAATTAATTTCCAATTAGTTTTCCAACTGTCTTTCTGACTAGCTATTTTCCTCGAAAAAGAAAGGAAAAGTGGAGCTTTCGCCCTTTGGATGGAGAGAAGGCTTAGCAGAAAGATAGAAGGTGAAAACGAATTTATTGAAACTGAGAATCTAAATTATTGAACAAAAATATTACTAATCTCATCTGTTACACATCTCTACGACTTTTGAAAAAGTATTCTGACCTTGGTTGATTTTTACACCACTAGATGACCCCACGATAGCCATGGTGACGCGATAACTTAAGTAGATTAATTTATCCCCACCTAGCGTATGCCGACGTGGCCTTGTGGTTAGGACAACTGCCTATAGCGCGCCTGCCTGTAGGATCGCGGGTTCGAATCCCAGACAGGATGAGCTTGAAGTCCGTCGTATAAGTAAGTTGATTCATAAATTAAATTAATAATTAAACCTTGACTGTAGAAAAATCTGAAGGTATTTGGAACATATTTTTTTTCTGCAGAAAATCTGAAGGTATTTGGAACATAGTTTTCTTCAGATATTCTGCAAATTTTTTCTGCAGAAAATCTGAAGAAAACATGTTCCAAATACCTTCAGATTTTCTGCAGATTTTTTGCAGATTTTTTTTAGCTGGGATATTACAGTAAAAGAGACATTACTGTACATATTTTCGTTTCGATGTTTGGTTTTTACTGTCAGGATAGATCTTCATGTGTTCAAAAATTGTTTTTGTTCCTCTTCAACCGTTATTAAACCATGAAAGTCTTGCATAATTTTTACCGCTCTTTCAGCTGTATCGTTAACTGCTCTAAGCATTGAGACTGTCTTTTTCGCGTCTAGAAACGAAGTGTTATTCGCCCATGAAGAGGGACTCTCGTTGAGAAAACTATCATCAATTTTGATTCTAAAAAACAATGGCTGGCTTTTGACTGATATGAAATCATCGATGCTTCTCTGTAAAAAATAAAATAACAGGTAACAATTGCGTGATATAAATAAATAACTAAATAAAAAACTACAAAATCAATGTATCAAATTCACCATACAATAAACAACAAAGTTCTTCCTTCGATGGAATGTATCTTTTCTCATGGGTCGAGAAAATTTTTCTATGTAAATTTGCCACCATTTTTAATTTTGTTTCTTCGTCCACATTATCATCAAAAAGTGCCAATACTGCTAGTTCGTCAGTAAAATACCATAAATCCTGGCTAAATTTATGTGAAGAAGCTTTCGAGATACTTTCATTCACTTTATCGTAAGCTTTCAAAGATTACAAAAAGCACAAATCTTTGTAGGGTGCTTTAACTGCCCAAATCCATTGAAGCCATGGTTTAACGTAGATTATCACGATAAACTAGTAGACGTCTAACAGTGTTTCCTTATTCTTGGTGTTTAATTTCAGCTGAGAACTAAATAACGATAGTTTTAGGGAGTAAATCGCTCGGGCCATCCATCTAGCTTGGTGCATGGCACCCGGAGGTCTGATTTTAATTTTTTTCTGCAGCTCCACCTAAAAATACGATAGAAAGTTCGATCAACTCTCGATAGTCATCTCTGACCATAACATTTTTTAAGTTCAGCGCCTTAAAAATCAAGCAAATTTTCAAGTTCAGTTACGGTTCGGAACAATTCCACTGTTTCTCTATAGCACTGTATTTTAGTGGGATCGATGTTTTTCCAATTATCTTTGGTCTTTTTAAAGAGTGGAATATCTGGGCTTGTTGTCACTTATTTAGTTTTCACTTCGAATACGGCCTTTAATATAGTTCGTATACATGATGGCGGCAAGAGAAAAAAAGCACTTCCCTATCAAATTTTTGCTCGAGGAGCGCACAAGCACCATTAAAACGACCTGTATTCGAAGCCGTCGTATCACAACAGAGAATTTGGACTTTGTCTTCGAGATTTCAATCTATGATCGCCTTCCAAACAGCCTGTGCCTGTTCTTTGCCTGTAGAATTATCCAATCTTGGCACAGCAACGAGTTGTTTTTAAGTCCATATGAAATAACTATAGGCAAGCGTTCTTCTTTCGATTTTCGAGCACTCAAAGCAGGCAACAGTTTGTCATCCCAATGTAAGGTCACTACATTCGGTACCTGGTTTTGGAAATCAATATTTATGTTTTCCGCGCGTTCCTTCCGTTTTTCTGTTCGGATTCTTTGAATTGAAGACTTGCTTATCGGAAATTCGTCAATGTTACATCCAAGTGCATCAATAGTAGCTTCAAGAACAAACACAGGATCTCCCATACTTAACTGACACCTGTCTAATGCAGCAACTAATTGGAGTAAGAAAATCTTTCCTCATTACTGATTTACTTGTCCCAGGTTCTGAGCTTTCGATCAGTGTTGGTAAATCTTCTGAATCTATATTTTCACTAGAATTCGAAGAGGAATTTTCTTGCAATGGTTCGTATGATGCCGAGGATTTAGAAGCGGAAACATATTTGATTCGCCGATTTTCTTCTTTGACAACTCGAAATCGCGCCCTTTCCTCTATGTCGGTCAGTTTTTTAATCCACTCCACCTAAGTGACCAGGTCGGTACGGCTCTCTTTAGCGCTTCAAGAGCATCCTATCTTCCTCTATTTTCATTAACTGAAGTGCATGAGCGTGTGCAATGTCGAACAAATTGTCTAAATTACTTGTAAATTCTTGCTGTCGCCGTTTGAATACGTCTTGTAATTTCTTTGCATTTTTTTGTAAGTCTCTCCAAACTTGATACATGTTAACAAATTTCCGCACGCAATTTGGCAACAATTTTGTAAGTATGCGTGGCTTTTCCCAAAAGATAATACATTCGCGAATAGAGAAATTTCCAATTTCTTTAACAGTTAAATTCACTTCTCGAATATTGTAAAACAAAACTGCGAGAACTTGTCCATTAGAGGAAAGTTTTGAACCCGTTATTTGATGTTGTGTTTCCTTATTAAAAATATCACTTTTTTAGAACTACTCAATTCCACTGCCATGTTCCATTCACTGATTAAAAACTATACAAACATTTAGTAACAAAACAACTTAGAATTATAAGCACATTGACACGTGGATGTGCTCTGTCCTGAGTAAGCTGGCACTGACACGTTTAGACGCAAGTCGGCACGTGGTTTCAATTACATGAAACTTTATTTACAATTGTTTTGACATAAAAGGAAAAAAATAAGAGGGTATGCGTAGAAAAAAAACGACTTTCATTTTTTGGGACACCCTAATATATATATATACATATATATACTATATACATACATAAAAATATGCATAACCCATTTTTAAACTTGCTCGTAATTAAATTTCACCATGTGTTACTAGTATATGACCAAGTTCGAACGCCCCTTCTTCTTCCAGAGGTGCACCTTTGGTACAGGTACCATTCTTGTTGTCGCCGCTTGAATACGTCCTGTAATTTCTTTGCATTTTTTTTTGTAAGTCTTAAAAGTGCCAAAACAGAAACACACTGCTAAACGTGTGTTGCTCCGCCGCTCCTTTGGTTTGAGAAATTGAGGAAAGATCAGCTTTAATCTGGTTGATGATTTGAGAAATGCTGCATATCTACAGTTATTCAAATTATGTTTATCAGCAACGACTTTGAACTAGGAACATCTTTTCACCGGCTTGTGAGATAGCATCTGGTGTTGATGAAGTGTTATAAAAGATGTCGGAAATGCTTTTATCTGGCTTAGTTGATTTTTGAACAATATAACTATCGTGCTTTGCTTTTTCTATAAATATCTGGTGGCATGTCGCAGCCACGGAATGCATGGAGAAGAAGGATGGTTTGGTCAAAATAAAGTTCTTTCTGCAGCTTTCTTTTTAAAGAATAATTTAGCTTCGACTTTTCCCTTGCCAGGCTTCATAAAATAAATGTTGCTTTTCTGTGGTACCAAAATAATCAGTAACACGACTAGGTCTACGTCTTTCCCTTGGAATGAAAAGTTGCTTTCTCTAACCCAGATCTCACAATATACGTATCACCATCCCTTGTAGCGACTCTCGTTTCAGTTCCTTTAACAGCCATTTTCTGTGTTAGTAAATGAAAATAACTGGTCTTATTTCTTCAATGGCAAGAAAATGTTTCTGTAGATCTGTGATAGATTGGTTGCGAGCTTTTAAGTTAAACTCAGCATAGATATGTAGATTTAGATTATATTGTCTGAATACACTCATTTGGAGCGTTAAATGACTGAGTAGAAGGGATCTAGTGGAGAGGAACTGACGGGAAGGGAGCACGACTGTTCATCAAATAGGTTTGCACCCTCTCTGAGACCGCCACTACTCTGTACACATACAATACTACCCTCGCATAATTATTGTATAGACATGAAGTCTTTCCGAGGGTTGTTGCTTCAGCACTTTTAATTGATTTTACCATTACATTAAGGAATATTTGAAATATTCAATTTTAAACCCTCCTGTATCTTCTAAAATTCCATTCAACTAAAACTTTAGGACTAGGTTTGTAGGAAATTTAATGTAGTTTAACTTTATTATTAAGTTTTTCTCGCTAGAATCCATAGTTTTCGAGATATTTAAGAAAAACTGAGAAATACCCCATTTTAATCCCCCTGTACCCATGCGCACCTTCCACCAGTGGCGACTTTTAGTATGTCGTTTAGGGCACTCTCCACAACAACTGTGCCGAATTTCAAAACTACACTATTTTTTAAATTAACAATTGGTTGACTGGACTACGAGTAGAAGTAAACTTCTGAAAGGGTACTGATGTGAGGGAGGAAGGGAGCATAATTGTTCATCAAATGGGTTTGTCACACACACCCCCCGCTCCAACACATACAATACTACCCTTGTATAATTATTATATAGGCACGAGGTTTCTAGGAGGGTTGTTGATTCAGCACTTTTAATCGATTTTACCATTACAATAAGTAATTTTAGAATTGTTAACTTTTAAATCCCCCTGTATCTTCTAAACTATTATTACTCAAAGATCTGCAAGAATATATTGATTAAAAAGAATTTCTGAACATTTTTATTAGTGCGTTACGACGTGTAACTTTTTATTATTTTACTCGTTTTCGCTTTTTAGGCTTTAATGTGAAATTCCTTATTATGTGTCTCTGATGATATCAAGATTCTATGATATCATGGAATCTTGAAATAAATTTATGCTTAATTTCAAAACCAGAAGACTTCGCATTTATGGAAAAATATTAATTAAATTAAACAATTAACGAATAATTAAGTTCTGAAAATCTTGAAACAGTAAATTGTCATCGGAAATACTCAAACGTACAAAATTTAAAATCTCTATATCATCAGGAATTGAGTTAAAAATTGATAAAAGAACACCATCTTCACAAACTTTAAACAAGTCAAGTTAAATAAATTTAATTATAAACAATTTTTAGCAACACACTTTTTTTAATGCACTAAACAGTAGAATTAATTTTTATTTTCAATATTTTTTTACTTTTTGATCGTGATATCACATGTTTCTCAAGCTTATTATCATCTAGCGCCATTGGAACGGAATTAAAAATTAATTAAAATAATATTTAACTGATAATTAGTTCTAAAAAGATTTAAATAGAGCATTTTTATCAAGAACATACACTTGAATGAAGTTTCAAAACTCTAGTTCATCAAGAAGTGGATGAAAATCGATTTAAAAAATTCCATCATTACAAAAATGAAACAAGTCAAATTAAATAAAAGTGTTTAAAAATTAGAATTGGGAAAACAATTTGTGTGAGGCTTTGCAATTACCACACGCCGATATAATTAAATGCTTCATGATTTGTACGAACTGAAATTGTCAAAATTCTGTAAATTTAATTTAATACTTCTCTCATTTTCCTGAAAAAAAAATTTTTTTTTGCAATTTCTTAATGAAAGATAAGTGAAATGATAAATTAATGGTAGGGGAAGTAAAACATGTATTAAAGAAAAATTAAAAACCTCTAAATTTTTAGCGCCATTTATAAATTATTTCAAGAAATGTTCATTCAGACAATGAAAGGATTGTCATCTTTGAAGCAGAAAAAAATATATATTTAATTGGAATTATCAGTTAGAAGCATTTAATTAGATTTAATCTTATTTTTCGTTCATTTCCTTGTGTAATGATGAAAATAGTGGAATGGAAATTATTTTAGTCCCATGTTAAAAGACGTTTCAAAGGAGTATTACAAGCAATGCAGAGCTTTGAAATCTATGAGAACACATATAACGGTTCGCCGACAGACACAATGCCTTCCTTTTTATTTTAAAATATAGAATGGAAAATATAAAGAAAGCTCTTCAGAGAAAACAATTCGTGCATTTATAAAAAATGAAGAAGAATAAATGTGAATGAGCCATATTTTAATTGTTGAAATTTAATCTGAAGTCTTGATCATTAAAATGGGTTTATTTCTGTAATTTCTGTTCGCATAGAAAATTACTTAGAGAGGCATTAACTATAGAAAAAGTCTATAAGCACCAGAAAATCATTGGAAAATCATATATTTTTGCTGTATTTGAAACAAAATTAAATTTCAAGAATCCCACAATACCGAAAATAGTTGGGAAAAGATATTACCATCTGAATCTAGAATAAATAAGTAAATTAACCGATATTCAAGATTAATCAAAAATGATCTCAGCAAATAACTAATTAACTCTTTGTAATATCTTTGAAAACGAAAAGGGTAAAAATCTGTGAAAGAAATGAAATTTAGATACCTTTTGTTAATAAAAATATGCTATTTTAGAAAGAATTTTTTTCTTTGCTTTTCTTTTCCAATGGAAAAGAATTGATTTTAATTTTTAACAAAGACATCATTATAAACCTCCCATATCTACTCGAATTAATTAGCTTTTCATATTACCTTTCTTATTGAAGGCCTTTTGATTCTTAAAATTAATTGAAAGTACAAGGTCTTTTCCTTTACTCTTATTCAAAAAAATCTGAGTCAATATGGAAAAAAGTACAGAAAATTAATAATAGGGAAGAGTACTTTTCATTTGTCCAATTATACCTTTGCCAGTTCAGTCTATGTTGTCAACTGATGACACAATTTAGAAGTTTGTGTATTTAGCACAAATACCAATAAGCAGTTGCTCAATTTAGATTATTGCCGTTTGAAAGGAATGCCTACTATGTTCAAGAAAAATATTTATACGATTTTAGATCTAAAAAGAAAGTATAAGAAACATTACTTTTGGTCTCATAACATGTTTTGATCCATTAAGAAATGATATAAGTGTATGTCTACTAATCCTATTTTGTGCTAATTCTGGCCTTTATGTTCATAACCTATAATGAGTTATAGGGCATTATGTGTGAAACCATACAATGCGCTGTACCTTTGACTATCATCGCTTGTTGTTCCTTTGAAAACGTCAGATGTACAATACTTCTTATTTTCTCCTTTTAATGAGAATATGTTTACTGGAGAAGAGTTTCTGCTTTCATCAGTAACACACATGCCGATGAGTCAGCCAGATCTCGTAAATGCTTCAGCCACAGCAAGATCATCACAAATTGTAAACCAAAGTCCTATCATTCTAAATTTATCATCAGCCTCTTCAGTTACATCCTCTGAAAATGTGAGACCCTTGTCTTACGGTTGGCGAAGGAAAACAACAAATAAATGAATGTCAAGAAGGTAAATCAAAGATTATCGCAGACAAAACTAGCCGTACAGGCAATGAAATCAAAAAGTGACAAAAAAAAATGAAAAGGAACTTAAAGAAATTCTGGCCTTTAACAAGAAACAAAAATACTAAGAAAATGCTGAATGTAAAAATCAAAGATGTGCAGGAGAATTCCCTGAAAGAAATAATGATGTGTTTCAGGAGTTAGGTTTGCACGGAAATACGGATCATTTCGAAAAGGGGAAATTTGTTCTAAACATATCCAACAAAACCGCTGTGATATTTGTAACAAAAAATAAATTTATTTCTAAAGGTAATAAAAAATAGAGTGGCAACACGATAATTGTCTTTAGCGAGTATTGCCTCGCAACGCAGAGAAAAGATGTTAGTTCTTAAAAATTGAAATTAGTTGAAGAAAATATTTAGCATGACATTGATTAGAGAAACGGAAATGTAACGAATGGATGTTTTATATATTTCAGCAAGTGATCTGGTTTTGGTGAAAAATATGCTAAATAAACTTGTTATTTTTTTATAAAAAGTCTGATAATTCATCCTGAAATACGGTACACTGCATCCATATACTTCAGTGTTTAAATTAATACTGCAGAAGATGGTAATCTCGAAGTCCATTTTCTGAAAAAGTTACCTGAAGATTCAAAGTTGATTATGGAAGATTATAGCGTCTATGATGTAAGTCTTCAAGAGGCTATGGCTGAACTCCTAAATACAACTATCATAGGAGGGCTTTCTAGGCTTAAAGAATATTTGAAGTTTTGTATAGAGTTCTCAAAAAAGTTGAGCAAAGATGTTCATTAAATAGTAGTTTAATGAACATATTTCAAGGAGGATGAACTGTTTAAAAACTATAGAAACTTCTAAATAACTTGGTCTTATGTATAGAAACTTGGGTTTCATCAAAATATATATCTTATATTTTATGTGGCGAAAGGTCATTTTATCATTTATATTTGTTTTTATTTCATTCCAATTGAAGTTACAACACTCCCCTTCTAGTCAGAGGTACAACATTATGTTGTGTCCTGACCGCAATGGAAATGGTTTTAGAAAAATAATAAAAAATGTTTTAATTGAAAATTAAGGTCTTTTAAAATATGTAACAAATGCAAAACAAAGTAGAGTTAAACTCAAGACTCTCAACAGAATAGTTTGCTTACAAATGAAGCCATTGAAAAAATCTTAACACCGAAAATGGGTCGAAGGTGCAACACTCTTCTACTTAATACACGCGGTTCCCTTCTGCCAAGTTCCTTTATGCCTGCCCGGGCCGACATGCAGTAATTCAGGGAACACTTCTTAAAATAATATCCGATAGCTCTCCGGTTGAGGCATGCAAGCAGCTGGTATAGAACGAGCAAACTATCTCCCATAATGGCAGCCTAAATGTTAATGGCCCCAATAAATGTTAGATGTCGAGTTTAAAAACGCGTATTTCCATGAGAAAATGACTGGCATGTGCATGCTTAACCTACCCTTTAAAGTTTTCTAAGAATTTTCACACACCTTGAAAAAGAAATTCAGAATGCCTGACAGAATTAGCGCGTCATGAACAGTAAATGTTTTACAAATGCACAGTCAGTCAAAGAAGTATACGAATGCTTCTGCCTGATCGAAAAGCTCTAAAAAACAGAGTGAGGTCATTCAATAAAATTTGCCCCAAACAGTGAACGTTCCATCTTTTGTGTGTTTCATTAAACGCTAGAACCCGTAGGAAGAAGTATTAAAACAACAACATCTTTACCATCATCGCGAAAATAAATGGTCACTCCAATCGGAGTGAACACTACAAAAGAAAAAATTGTGGAAAAACACTGAAACGTGACTTTTGTGAAGAGAAAGGAAAAAAGAAGGTGCATGAAGGAGGGCGCATTATATTCATCTAGTTTTGTGTTTCTTTTTCTATTTTATGTCAAGAAAGACCTTGAAAAGATATGGAGCAAGATCGGTGAAGAAAGAGTGAAAACTACGGTGCACAATGAACAACAAAGAAAATGGTCTACTGAAATAATTTAATGAAATGCATATATAATGGTGAATATTTTTTAATGAACCGCCTATAATGTTCTATTTTTTATCTTTTTGATATTGAAATAAAGTTTTCCCATGGTTTCATTTGATTCATTTATGAGTTTTTGTCTTTTCTTTCCTTCTCTCTTTTTCTCTATATTTTAAAAATCTCTGTCAGTTGTCATTTTATTTGACAACGTAGAACGTAAAGTGGGCATAGAATAAACAATTTCTGTAAATTTTAACCTAAGTAGCAATACTTCGTTTCATTAGAGTTATATTATTTTATTATTAATTTATTATGTAATTGATTATATTCATAAAGTCTTTAAGTAAGTCAAGAGTGAGAAAAAGAATTTAATGGAATTTTAAACTCATATCGAATCGAAACTTTAAAAATGTGTATTTAAAAATAATTTAATCAAGAATATTAGAACATGTTCTTCGCACTATTATACTTATACTTAAGTATATTATCGTAATACTTAGTTTAGTTGATAATAATAATAGTCTTTCAAAAATACAATACGTGCTCTTTTGTCATGATCCTAAGAATAAAACATCAATTTATTTCGATTCTTTATCCCTTTAACACAAATTATAACCGTTTATGAATAAATACCTAAATTTGCTTTCAAATTAAAAGGTGAAAGCCACTTCAAACAATTATGTTTCGTTCATCGTACACAATCCCGAAACAATTAATTTCGAAACCAAAGTACAGCCTTTAGAAATATTGGAGTTATTTTTCTTTCACTTTTGAATTCTTCAACAGACTCATTAATTAAATTTCAAAACAAATGCTGTAATAATCTCCAGAAAAATAAGATTTTAGAGTTGTCTTCGGTAGATTTACTGTCAGCATTCATTACATATAACCTATTGGGTACTTCCGTATTAACGCCACCGAGGCTACAGATTTGTCGGTTTTTAAGTGCCGCCAATTTGGCGGTTTTTGTACTTACGTATTAACGCCAATTTGGCGGTTTTTAAGTGCCGCCAACGCCACCGCAACTACAGATTTGGCGGTTTTTGTACTTACGTATTAACGCCAATTTGACGGTTTTTGTAAACAACATTGCTCTTTATTGGCGCATTACCGCCAATCTGTAGCCTCGGTGGCGTTAATACGTAAGTACCACCTATTGTTTGTTTAATGTACTACATGTCATATACGCTGCAGGAAAAAAATTAAAAGATCACTTACCTTTTTGGAGAAATGCGTAGGTTTCAGATATATCCTTTGAGAAAAGTTAGGATACATACTTGTATGTAGTCTTACAAACGTATGGTACTAGAAAATTCAGCTTATAAAATTATTAAATTCACTTTATCACATAAAAGGCTATCTCAAGCATTTGCGAAGATTTCAATAGATTCAATGTTTGGAAGCTAAAAATATAAAAAAAACTGCTTTCCTTGGAATTTTATGCGATACCAGTAGCAGCCATTCCAACAAAACTTTGCATTTTGTTATTATTATTATTATTAAAAAATGAGATTGGGATAATAATCTGAAGAGCTGTTGTCTGGAGAAAAATTTTCCAGTCCATAGAAATCCAAAAAATGAGGGAGCAATACGACTAGGCTGCGAACAAACATATGATGATGATTGGATCCAGTGTGGATTATGTAAGGAGTGGTGGCATGAGGAATGTTCCAGTTAGGAAGGAAGTGGAGCATTTGTATGCGACTACTGCTAAATTTTCAGGGTGCGTACTCTTGGCCTCACGTCCTGCGTACTCTTACACGCCACGTCGGGTAAGATTACGCATTTGGCATTTATTTTCTTGCGTTTCATAATACATATATTTTTTAAAGCTAAAATTTTCATTTTTGCACCCTTCTTCCTAAGTTAATAAACTATGATTCAGTATATTTTCGAGGCTCTGACTTTTCAATTCTGATTTTTATAACGAAACCTCCACTAGGTGCGTACTCTTACCCTCATTTTCCTTATATGAAAATATTCTATGGTTAAAAATTTCATAAGAGGGCATCTAAATATCTAAAATTGCACTAACTTCAAAATTTTTAATAGCAACACCCATTTTTAATGTCATAAATAAATTTCTTACCCTTAACACCCTTAAGGGAAGGTTATAGAAGGGGATGGGATGGCGGGGTAAATGACCACCCAGATTAGGAGAGTCCAATTCATGTCGCATCCTCCCCAAAAGGCCCGGTGTTAAAGGGAGTAGGAGATAAAAGTCGCCTCGTGTTTAAAAAGTTAAGTAAACACTCAGAGCTACAGAAATATGAACATCAAATTTAATATTTTTTTTAAAGTATCCTTAAACCATAACATTAAAAAACTCTAGTTTAAACCTTAATTATCATCTTCAAACAGAATGTTGAAATTTTGAAGATTTCCATTGACGATGCATTAGACCGGAAGTCGGTCGGTATAGTGAAAGTTCTACGTTACCCCAAATAAACAAAACACAAAACTCGTCCATAGTGTGATATTCTATTGAAGAATTGTCTTGCGTCCGATTTGTCTCTGAGATTTAAGAAAGTGAGTTCAAGTGCCAAGTCTACCACAGATCCTCCGTAAGTGTTGATTATACTATATTTTTAGTGCAATATAGCCAGTTGTTGTCCTTTACATGGCCGGCTTTAGGAGGTGCGCGGTGCAATTGGAAACAATTGATTACTTAATTTTAGGTTTTTAATATCTGTATGAGCAGTTTCAACTTTGGGAAGTTTATTGTTGTGCAGTAATTCTATTTAAGAAAATCTTTGGTATATATTACTAAGATAATCTACTAATGGTATCTGAAATTAAACTTACCTAGAAACTGAGATTACGGGGCTCTGGTACGAATCATACCGAAGCGCTAATAGAAAATCACTAAGTGACCCATGAATCATTGCTCAGTGCTTATCGAAAGTATTAAATCTTGCATACATTTTTTTCAATAAAATTATAATAATATGAAACATTTTTTACTTGTAAAAACCAAACAAACGCATTCTGAAATTGCAAATTCTTAATGAAGTAGAGACATTCGAATGGATAAATTTGGTGGGTACGAATAATATATTACAGCTATTTAAATAACTAATTTTTTATGTAAAACAAAATATTTTCATGAGCTGGTAGATATAATAATATAACATAAGAATTATAATTATATGAATGTGCCAAAGGAATAACGTCGACAAAATATAAGCATGCAATATTTAAAAAAATATACACCTGTTATCACTGAATATGGTAAATTTATATTTATTGTCCGAGAAAAAATCGAGCTTGATGAAATCGAATGTTCTAGAATCGGCATATTCTATTGTCTAGATAAATGTGCCTCTTATATTATACTATACCAAAGCCTCCATTTCATTAAAAATGGAACAGCCTTTTAGATAGATGTCTGAAACCATTTTGAATTGCTTCATAATCCTTTTCCATTCATATATTCCACTTCATTTCTGCAGAATCTCTTTTGAAAATGATGGGATAGCGAAATTGTTACGGATTAATCCAAGAAAATTTATGTCTCTTGTGTCACGTAGTTCAAAATATTTTCAAACAGTGGTTTATGATAAAATACATAATAATAGAATTAACTACTAGAAGATTGAAAATAATATAACCAGACAATTCAAATTTAATTTTAAAATTTGTGAAACGATAGTTTTGGTATAGAACTTAATTAAATAAAGAGATTTTGAGAAAAGTAGTAGTGAAATAAATGTATTCATTCGATAATGTTTAATAATAATGCTTAACTTTTTAAATCGAAATTAAACGAAATTACTGTCACGCTTTTCAGATAAACCTCTTATTTTTTCTTTTAATGTTTTTAAATATTACTACGCAATGTCGATAAATATAGTGTTGGGCAGCTTGTAAATGATTTTTTTTATCTTGACTGTTGTAATTTTTTATTTCATTCATAAAGATGTGTGTTTAGAGCTAGGCACTTGGTATAACTTAAAAAGTCAGCTTGTACCGAAATTTCTCTTTCTTTTCGCATAGCTTCGAAGGTGGCAGTGGCCTAATTGCAAAGTGTCGGCTTTGGGGCCACATGCTTCCAGGTTCGAAACCCGATTCCACTGAAGATAAGCCGTGTTTGGCCTGTTGCACGCTAAATCATACGCAGTGGCCAAACGTCCTCCCGTTGGTGTGGTGGGAAACTTGGAGATGAGGCTGCCTTTCTTTTCGTGGGTTGAAAAAAAATTTCCATTTCATTTTGATACACATTTCAGTTTAGCGAAAATTGTGTGTTGTCGTGTACTCTTTCAAGTTTTATTTAAAATTATTTTATTTACTTAAATAATAATAATTCTTTTCATTCGCAGAGTTATTTAATTTATTGATGTGTAAGTTAATTTTACGTAACTGCACTGCAGAAATTTTACTGTAAAAAGCCGTGTGTTTACTACATTCTTTGTTCGAATCCTGGTTTTAAGAAACAGCATTATAGTAACCGTCCCTTCAAATTTATAGATTTTTCCCCGTCCCCTTCTTTGTGCGAATTTTCTCGGGTAGGCATAGCACTGTTTTGAAAAAAAAAGCATCTGGATTTCCTAAATTCTTTCCCATGGGAGGTTATTGCCTTGTTTATCTGTGAGAAAGTCACACCTGCAAATAAGGGTCCAGAGAAATTCTTTTCCCACAGATAAGAATTGGTCAGTGGAAAAGAATGCCCAGTTGTGTCCTGTTTTGACCCACTAATTGGCAATTTCGAGCCATTTTAAATCCGTGAGAATTGTCGTTTGCGGGGGTTGGATTTTCCTGGGAAACATTAGGCATTGGGGTTTTGCTGACCTCCTGCTGCGCGTGAGGGCGAAGATGCTATTAAAAAGTTGGGGTCAAAAATCAAATTGGGATTGGCTGCTGGAGTTCTTTCGCAGAAGAGGGTTTGACCCGTTTTGACCATTTAAGAACACGCTTTCCATTGGGGGCGGTGTCGCTAAGTTTGTTTTTGGTTTGGCGACAAATTGAATCAATAGCTTTGAGTAAGTTTGGCGAAAATTTAAAGGGTTTACTGTAAAATAAAAAAATCTGGTAAGAAGCAATGGGTTCCAGTATAGTGCCTCTTGGCGGTTTCATCTCGCCAAGCTTTTGCATAAGTAGTTTTTTTTTGGGATTGCAAATTAATTGGAGTTTTGGAAAAATTTTGGAAGGAAGGAGTCAGAGAAAGTTAGCCGAGAGAAGAAGCGGCATGTTTATGCAAATTAGGACTAAAGACTAGATCATGATTCCGACTAAGTGGCAACCAAAGAAAATTTGAGCGCGGAAAAAGGATCTCTGGAGATGACGATGCTGTTCGGCTTTTGGTTTTTTGGTTGCCATATTTTATTGGTGCATATTTTTAATTCAGTGCTCTGACCGTGCTTTTGCGTGGGTGCTAGTTGGATTGCATATGGTCCAATTTGACATTCGGGCCTATTTCATTGGCGTTAGATCGAGATGACTAGCTTGCTAGCCAGATAATCATAGCAAAAGGATCTGCGTGTCTGAACTTAGGTGCTGTGAAAGATTTTTGGCCGAGAAAGACTTCCTGTTAAAAATGGCGTTTTGAAAGGCCGAGAGCCTAAATTTTTGAACTTATAAAGTCTACATTATTCCGTTGAACATTCCCACTTTTGGTAGCAGCAACAACATGTCACTGGCGAGTATTCTACGCTTAACATGGAGAGATCAATGGGCCCAGTCAAAAGCTTGCCTCAGCCAAAGGCTCCCGTTGAACTTTGCCACTTGTGGAAGCAACATCAACATCTCGCTTGCCGTAAATTCAATGTAAGTTAAATGCGTGTCATGGAGGAATCAACGATCCTGTCAAAAGCTTGCCCCCAGCAAATAGATGAGTACAATTTTTGTAATATTTATATATGCTGACGTTTTGAGTGAGGATTAAATTTTGGGAGTCATTATCACCTTGCTAAATTTCCATATGTTTAAATTCAAATATTGTTCTTTCAAGGTGTACATCTTTGCTAATATTTTTTATATATGGAACTACCTTAAAATTGTGCATTAAAAACGTTTCTTTCTTGGGACCAGGGTTCTGAACCTAATTACCATGGTATTTAATAAATTTGAAAATTTGTAAAATTTACTTGGAAACTCTAGTAGATCAGTAATTTGAATTTTAAATGATTAACGTGAAATTCTGAAATTAATCTATAGTTGAATTTAAATGATTAAATGTAGTGCTTTGATTTTCGTGCTTTAAAATGCAATTAGTTTGCAGTAAATATTCAAAGAGTTAAATTATTAGTTTGACTTTAAAGATCATTGTTTTTGTTTTCTTGATGCAAGAAAATTAAATCTTTAATCTTAATGAGGTACAGTATATGAGAAAAATATTTTTGCAGCTAAAGATATTGGGAGTCTAAGATATCTGAAATATGATTGCTAAATGCTGGTAAATCTCTCAATTTCATGTTTTGATTATTATTTTGTGCGCAGCTAATGATTTTGAGATGGATTCTATTTCATTGCATCTTACATAAGTGACAGTGTTGAGAGTATCTTACATGATGATTTCATTACATTGGTGATTTGATTTGATATGTGTAGGTAAAATAGATGGCATGACATCCTTTTTAAATTTAATGATGATTTTCTCACAACTAGCTAAGTTGCTGAAGTGTATTTGATGATTTTTTTGATATGTGTTTATTTTAATGAGGTGGCGTCCCTTTAGAAGTTAAATTTTTCTAAGCACAGTCTTTTGCATATTCAAGAACTTTCATGAAGGCATTGTTTAAATTTCTATGTAAAAATCAATTTGTTTATTAAACGTTAGCCTTTCAAATCTCAAATCTTGTGTTTGTCAATTTATTTATGCATTGCTGAGAAAATCTCTGTGTATTCATGAATCTGGAAGAATTTAGAATTTTTTTGAACCTTGGGTATTACTTTAAAAAAATCACAACGCATATAAAAAAATCTTGTACTAAGAAAGATAAGGGATTAAATTTGAAATTCTTTATTTGTTTAAAATCAATTGCTTGATGCAAGATTTGTTTGGATAATGTGTGGTGTAAAAATGAACTGAAACTTGGTCAATGATAATCAAAATTGAATTGTCAAAAATCAATCAGCACCACAAAATTATAAATATGCTGCAGTGACCATCAACACAGTGTTCGCACGCTCTGGTTCTCAATATCTTACATCTTTTTCGATTTTTATCATCTCTATTGGCAAAACTCTTAATTAATATATCAAATTTGGCTTATTTTTTCTTTCGAATATGACGAAATGCATTTTGATTTAAAGTTTTCGAAAATAAAAAATGAGCCGAGTTTCTCATCTTTTTCCATCCTTAACTAAAGAACTGTGCTGAAACAGCTTAAAAGCAATTCATCGTTTCAAAATAATATCAATTGAAAGATTTTCATCAGCTGTAGAAATTTTTCTCTGAATTTTATAGATTTTTGGAACATTAGTTTTAAATGCGTAATTCCTTACACTATTTTTTAAGAACCATTTTAGAATAAAATCCTTTTAATTTACAGTTTAGCCTGTATTTACGCTTTTCAAGCTAAAGTTTAAATATTTCTTTGAATAATTTTAGACAATACAAGCGATTCTTTTGTGCCAGTTGGTAATTTGCGGTTATTATTTTTTTTTACTTCTGTTACTTACTATTTCGCAGAGATTTTGTGCTTTTTCAAATATCATTGCTTTTTGTTTGTTTCCGCACAATTTATTCGTCAATTTGCATAATAATAGTTCCTTTCCATATATGCAAGCTTCATATTGATAGCAAGATATCACAGAATGCACTGAGACAGTTAATTGAAAATTATGTTCAGTTCATGCACAGACTCAACAAACCGCGCAACTATCTAAACGCTGTAGTAATGCTGTTCAAAACAGCATTCGTAAGTGTTTTAGTGATATTTATTTTAAATCATAGAAAGATTAAATAACAACATTTCGTTCTTAGACGGTTCTGTTCTTTCCATATTTTTTTCTTTCCTAATTCCAATCGAGGACTTTATCTCATTGCCTTTTCAGAAACAATGAATCCTAAAGCATCAAATATTGAAAAGGTAAGAAAATGCAACGATTTTCTTTTGAGTTTAAACTAACTGGAATTGTTGGCTTCAAAGTCTACTAAAAAGTATTTTCCTCCCGTTTAGCATCTAAGAAACATTTTTTAGTTTTCCTTTCCCCAAAACGACTCATCGTTAAAAGAAAAGAAAAAATGCTAACAATTCAAGCATTTGATAATAATCATTTTCTCTTATTTTTAGTTTCCGTTCCATACGTTAAGTATAATACATTTATGAACTCAATGAATAATATTCGAGTGGTAAGCATTTCAAAACATTACACTGTTCAATAAGCAACTAATGAAGCACTTTAATTTTCGCTACTGTAATTCTGGAAACACCTTGAAACTTAAGTAGTCGTGTTTCACGAAAATAACGTCTTCTCGTCACTGCTTCGATGAAAAGTGTCAGATTTCAACTCCATTTGACGTAATCTCGTTGCCGCCTGCGACTCGCAACTTCATTTGATGCCGCTCCGAACGTTCTCAACCGAATCGATGACAGCGCCCCCTACAACCCAATTAAGGGAAACTCTCTTTCCTCTTTCGAGATTTTTGTTAATGGCAAACATGTATTGATGCTGATGGGTAGTAGAGTAGAATAGGTAATAACGTCGAAATGAAAGGAGAATTTTACATGTTTTAAGCATCGGAAGGGAGTGTGATGGTTGATTAAGCGTTTTGAGGACAAGTTTCGATAAACGATATTTGAAATATCGATTTGCGGAGATTTTTACCTCGTTCCTGCATTTGTAATAGATATTGCGATGGAAGTACTACGCAAATCAAACTTGAATTGTTTATTTGTATCGAGTTTTAGAATATTTGTATCATATGAAGTATTTTATAAGGAAACAGATGAGACAGACATATATTACATTTATTATTATTTCTGAAAGTATATGAATATACTTCCCTGTTAATGAGTTTATATTATATTTATTATCATTTATGGTCATAAAATTGTCAAAGACGAAAGAATAAATGTGTCTTTGTATCCTCCCCTCTCCATTTTATGTTATTTCTTTCTTCGTGTTCTAGACTACAAAGCAATACATTTTTCATTTTTTTTTTGAAAAATTCGAGCTTTTTTAACTAAAATAAAGAAAACAAAGATGAAAGGAATTAAATTCCTGAGCTACCTTTGATGAATAACGATCTTTTTATTCCAAAATTCAATAACACTGGTCTACAACCAAAAAGAACCAAAACCAAACTCAGAATACAAAGTAGCCAAATAATACAAATTCGAAGATGCTGAACAAGCATCGGACAGTAAAAATTACAATTTCGTTCTAGTTGTCAAAATTTCAAAAAATAAAATAATCACTAACTGCGTATAATCTTATGTTTTTATGACTCTTGATCTCCATTGATTTGCTTTTTTTCTCTGCTCCTATTCATGAGCCACTAGGTCAGTTAAGGAATTCTCCTGATCGGACAGACCTGATCTTTCTTTTTCTTTTCTCCGCAGTATGCCCCGTACTCGAAACCGTAAGGATTGATCTGATTTATACAGCATGAAAGTCTGATTTATACAATAACTGATTTCTACAATATCTGATTTCTACAACACGAAACTTCACACAATCAAATAATTCAAGATATGTTATTATTTGATCGTGTGAAGATAAACAAGACAGATTACGTGGGCACAAATATTTTGAAAATGTGGGAAGTGTGTTAAATAATAAGGAGTATGAAACCTTCTACATTAGTACTATACAATAACTCTGTGACTATGTAACGGTACAACTCTAGTTTAGTTTATTACGTTACGGACGGTTATAAACGGACGTTATATGAACTTCCCGATTTGAAACAATAACAATGCTATTTTAGGATGGACCTCGTAATTTTGAACCACAGTTAGATGACGAGGGCGACACCTGAGCAGACTTCCTTTTTGTTAAATAAGTGACCTTTCTCTGCACTTATGCTGATACGAAATAATCAATACAAACTAGAGTATACTATATAATATAATTATTTCTGTTTCATTTATTCTCGACGAAATACGTTGAATGCATGCTAATATCATGCTTTCGTTGAACATGCCGTTTTGATACTATGATGTCCTTATGGTTCTGGAGAAGACGAAATAAATAAATTTAAGCAGAGAGTTTATTAACTGAGATGTTGTGAAGACCCTTTCATGCTGAACCAAATCAAATAAGCAATATTTTAAAGATTTAATATATATGTAGCAATAACGATACCTACATATTTAAGCTCTCAACATAAAAAAATGATGTAGAAATTAAATTTATTTTTACTACATTAAAGTGAAAAACAAAGGAATCAAACTTTTCACATCCGTAACATAAAACGAGTCCTTAACAGATGAGGACAATTCTTCTCATGCCCATATAGAAAATTCTTCAAGACTTTACAAAAAATACTTTCATGATAAGAAAAAAAGGAACATTCTGATAAAAGAATAACGTCTAGAATATAAATATGTTTGTTCTTCTTTAAAATATTTGTGCTCTATGTTGTTTTGTCACGAAATGTCGTTTTTCATTTTGCACTTATGTTTTAAGATTGCCCTTATATGTTAGCATTTTCAGTTCCTTTCGAAAATATTTTATAAAACACTTTAGAAATTTATATCTTAAGATCCTTTATGTGACTCTTTCGAGGTAAAAATCACCGAATAATGCGTAGGTGTATTCTAGATGCCTTTTTTCTGAAGACGATAAAAATACACCAAAAATTTTGTGCCGGAGGGAATTTCTCTAGTATATTGTTAAAGGAAATTTTTTGGGGCATTGCTTCTTTAAATGATTTTGTCATACACTTGAATACACTAAAAAGCTTCTTTGATCATCCAACTTTTTTTTCTTTTCATGTTTATTGACTTTATAATAGTTTAAAATGCTTTGCGGCTACATTTTTTTAAATTTTAATATGCAAAAATGTTGCCGTCCTGCTTCTAAATTAAAGAAATGTATTCTTTCTCTCTGCTACGTATAATACATTTTTAATCATAGTTCAAAACGCATGATACGCGTATAATTACAAGCACCTCGCTGGAAGGCTATTTGGAATGCGAGGGAGGGAAATTCACTCGCAAGCAAGAAGATTCCCGGCTCCCTTGGTGGTAATGGTGATGTACTGTTCAACAACGGACTCCGTGACTACCACGTTTGGACGATTTTACGCCGGCAAGGGGTGTCAAGCAATGAGTAATATGATCTCATTTCCGGAGTTCTTTGTTAGATCATGCTCAGTTAAATGTAAACATCATCCTTTTATTCTTCACTTTCCCCCTATTTTGGTGAAAGTAACAACGCCCAGCGCATGTGCAAAAGTGCGGAGGATTTCCGAATCCGTTGCTAAACAATAGATAGTTAAAGAACCCAACGCCGATGACAGGATGCACCTCCTTTTGACGATTATACGCATGAGATGCTCGCAATGGGGCCTATTTTGTGTTGTTCTCAACATTGTCATTCAGTTTCTCGCATATCTTTAGACTGGACGGGGTTTCTTTTATTATTATCGTTCCAAGTAACGCGTAGGAACTTGTAACCGTATAATTAAACAAGTTTCCATTTCACTAGATGACATAAGGATTTAGGTTGTTTAACTGTTTCGCTACCGTGTGACGGGTCATACCACTTGCTTGTCAGGGTTCGATACTAGAGACGTTCATAATGGTGCTATATTTTACGCAGTGGTCTACAGTAGATACAGGTGTCTGCGACTGTACAGACATGCATTTTATCCGATGTCACATAGCATGTCGAGATTTTACTTATTAGTATCATTCCATGAGATCATAATTTTGATGTGCTCCATGAAAACTGCCCAAATCTTCATTTAAATCAAGGAATGCATGTTTTAATGATGCTCATTACTGAAAGAAAATACTTCATATAAAGATGAAAAAATTCAGCAAATATGGGAATTTCTAGATATTTTAAATTTTGTAACACCTACATATACAAATTAATGTATCAGAATATGCAAATTAAACTTATTGTGAATAATAATAAGGGTAAGAATTAAAATTAATGTATACAATCGCCCAAATTTTATCCATTTGAAAGAAAGATTTCAACTCTATCTTCTTCCCTTTTCTCTTTTGCTATTGCTCAATGTTTACTTTAAAAAAATTAATATCCATAATATCAGGTACTCTTTAAATTCTTAACCTTGGTGTTCTGCTGGTTGTCTTCGCTTCTGATTGGAAGATTGTGAGTAAACCATTTAATTTTTTCTTTTTTTCAACCAAGAAAATGTCGCATTTTTACTACAGTAACTACTGCACTTTAGTTCAGAAGTTGTTGTCTTCAACTTAAATATCTTTAACTATTATGTAGAGCATTTTTTATAAAGCCCTTCCAATGCACATTTCAATACACTCAAATTTATAAAGAATGAAATTTTTAATTAAAATTTAAAACTTATATGCATTTTCCTGCTTATTAAAAGTTTCATTTTGTGTGCTACAATTTGAAGCGTCTGTTCAAGGACATAACAAAAAATACCCTTTCCTCAAAGAATTCGCTTCGTAGCTGCAACCGCATGACAAATTAGGTTAAGAGGAATGGATTCCATGAAATGGTATCTTCTTCTCACCAGTTGCTATACGATCCCTCTGACCTCATAGATATGACCAGAATCCTCAGAGTGCCTGTAACCCCTAAAGGGCGTGTCCCAAGGTGACGGATCGGGAAATGCCTCTACTGCATCCAGTAGGTGGTAGAAGGGAAATAAAGTACCTCCCGAGGACCAACAGATAGAAGTCCAACTCCTTGGGGCAATGGCAATTTTTTCTCCATGTTTATTCATTCATGGTTATTTGACTGTGGACTTGGCATCATCATCACGATCGTAGGACTAGGAGATTGTCAGGTATAGTAGTCGGGAAAATAGCCCTCACATTGGTATGGCGTATATATTTGATGAATGAAGTGCTGACTCATGTCGTTCTTGTCAACTTACCCAGAGTTAAATTTCGAAATAGTTTTTGTGTGACTTTTTAACGGGACTTTAATCTAGCAAATGCACTCAGAGAGCAGATATAGGAAGAACAAGGATCTGTTCCTTAATAAAATCCGAAAAAATACCTCATAACCGGCAATTTGAAAATATCGGCACTTTTCAATGTATAAATTAAAATCCAAAATTTAGGCCTATGAGATAAAGATATATTTAATGGATTAGTAAAAATTTGGTGTAGTTCTTGGTGGTAGATGTAGACAATTCTGCGTCAGTCACTTTTTTTCTTGATGACGGGGAATTAATGAAAAGTGTATTGGAAAAAAGAAAAAATGATGAAGATGTGGGGAAAAAATGAAGCTGAAGTCGATATGCAAACCATTAAAGTCACTAAAAAGGAAGCAGAAGGGTATTACACTCCTTAAAGCACCCATATTTAGAATCATTCTGATTTTTTTGAAAAGGGTTGAGGTGGGACATTTAGGTAGACCGGACACGACATAGACGGACGAAGTATGACAAACTTTCAGGACATTTGTCGAACAATGTTCATCTATGTCACAACTTGATGCTTGTATATACAGGGATTTTTTAAAACTCCGGAAACAATCATGCAAGTAGGCAGACAGTTGAAATTATATGTCATCACATTAAGAAATACGTAACTGTCATGTGAGACTATTTATGGCAAATTTAAAATGTTGCTCAACTTAGTTTTTCTAAAATATAAAATTATGATATTATGTGTTGTTTGTGTGTGCTTTATTTCAAAATAATCTGTACATTGTATTTTCTACATAATTTATTTATTCGTGGTCGATCGTAAACTAAGTTTATAATAAAAAAATTAAGGTATAAGTTTTTATTCAAAATGCACTTTAAATAAGAAAATACGTTTACAATTATAATTTCGTCAAAATGAACTCAAAAGTAGAAAAGCGCGATTGCGATTACATTACCTCGAATTTGAGAAAAGTGCGACACAGACCGAGAGACGAAACAAGACTCACTTCCCCGTTCTGACCTTTGACCCTCAAGCCGTTCCGAAATGGTAATGATTCACAAGCTGCGCCCCTTTCTATTGTGTGTCGTCTAGTGAGGTTGTTGCAACCTTACGCAGCATAAGATTACCACCTTATAAACTTTATCGCCCAAATATAGGGCTAAAATTTTAATATCATTTTGTTAGGTTTAAAATAGGTATAGATTACAAATTTTTTTTGCATAATATTGTATTGTCTCCAGAAAACCACCACTGTGCTAAATTTCAAAGCTGTAGCTCGATTGGAAGTGGGTAAGAAATCGATTTCAAGATTTGTGGACAAGACACTCAAGTTGAATAAAAGCTTATAAAAAATAAGACCTACGGATGTAGTTGTCTTAAACAGCATTGTCGAGCTCCCGTCGGTACAGGTTAAAAGAGATCCTACTGCAATTCAATCTACTGGTTTAAAATATTCAACATAAAGCCATCGCTGTAAAAAATACTTTAAAAAGCGTATTTTTGCGGATAATAATTTAAAATATTTTCTGAGGTACCGACAAAGCAATGAGACTTTAAAACTAAGTATATATATAGCTAATAGTTTTCAACACTGATAATGAATATAACTTTAATGTTAACTTCAGAAAAGCAATAAATACAATACTTTTTTTACAGTTGGATGAAAAAATATCTACCATTTTCAACACAGCCAATTTAGCTTCGAACTCACCCCCTGGAAACTCGTAGACATGTCCCTTCGGTATTCATGATGCTCCAGAAATACACCAACGTGTATCTTCATCTCCAGGATGATGCATCATGGAAAAATGATGAGCACGGTAGTAATATTGTCGTTACTTGATGAAAAGTGCTAGAAGCTAAGCGAAAGCCCGTTGCTTTGAATAAATAATTCAATTCTACTGTCATTTTCAGAGTTTCGCTGAGGGAAAAAATTCGGAACATTTTAACTTTCTAATCAGGGTAAAGGTGACATGTCCTGCCAAACTGACAAAACCATTTAGGGAAGAGCTTTGTTGAATATGCATGAAGAATGCGCTTGGAGAAGGAACAGACCTTTTCAAAATTAATTACTCCTATCTTGGAGTAAAGCATATGCGTGAATTATGGATTATGTTCAACAGATACGCATTTCTGTTCCTACACGAATGGATAATTCATAAATTCTTTAAATATTATATACACTTCAGGAGTTTCAAAAGTATATTTTTTAAAGAATTTTCTATGATTTAAAGACAGAAAAATACAATTCAAATTTTCGATATTTAAATACGCTTGCTGCCCACTTTTTTTTGCTGGGAGAAGTAACTGACCGTTTCAAGATTAATTACTTATATCTTGGAGTAAAGCGTGTGAGTGAATTATGGATTATCTTCAACAGATACGCATTTCTATTCCAAACCAATGGATAATTCATGAATTTTTAAAATACTATACAGGGTGTACCAAAAAAGTGGAACAAGCGTTTATTTCCTTAAACGTTGGTTCTGGACAAATACTTGAAATAACAAAGTTTCATCAAATAAGGTAAGAGTTCGTATGAAAATACTTTTACTTTCATGGGGATTGATAATAAAAAGTTTAAAAAATTAAATATTTATACGGCCGCTGTAAAGCTAAAATGTCATATAGTAAAATGTTTCTCGTACATTCATCTATTCGCATACAAAGTTGCACGCTTCTATCTACAAAATTTACGGAGATATAAGGAGCCAAATTTATTGACTTAGACCACTTTTCCATACTTTTGCTGCTGTTTGATCTAGTCTTTCGATGCACATTTCAGGGATAATACACATATTTCAATAAGTTATTGAAAGGGCGGAATCAGGAAAAAACAATGTTTTTGTAAACTGTTGTTAAATCTGAAAAAATAGACAAATAACACATTAATTGAAGTATTTAAAAAAATAGTACATCTTTTTTGCTTTCGAAAAATATCCAAAGGAGTGACTGCTCATCTGCTCGGAAACAAGCAGTGCTATAAAAATTTTACTAGAATACAAATGAAATATAATTTTTCAAAAAAGAACTTTTTCTTAAATAACCCGAAACATATAGTTGTTATTATCTTAATAGTATTTTAAAAAATTACCGTCATATCTTTTATCGGTGATAGACTTCAAATAACTGAAAACGAATACGTAATAAGCAGCCAAGTTCCCGTTGAGTCAACATGAAAGTGAATACGAAACCTAAAAAACGCCACTGGAAGATAAGCAAATGTAGACCTCGAAGGCGAACCTTGGGTGAAATTTGAAAAAAAGAGCATTAGTTGGGCTAGCGCCAAACAGGAGGGTCTGAAAATCCTGTTTTGGGTAAGTTCAAAGACAGAAAGGATAGCTATTCGCCTTCGCCCATTATATCACTCAGTTATGTGCAATGAGCGAATTTTGGTGCATTACAAAACTGTTTGATGTGCAGCCCCATCCTATGTCTGTCTTACTTTTTCATTCATTTCCTTTGTTTTCTCGTTTTTTTCTTTTTTCGTTCATAATCGAACTCTCAGATCTAAAAAGTAGGAAAATAAGAATAAAAAAAATACGAATTTTTAAAATAATTATAGTGAGTTCTTGAACGCTGCAGCACTAAAGGGAGAGTAGCCACTGCCTTAGGTAAACATAATAGAAAAACAATAAAATAACAAACTTTCTTATCAAATTCGAAAAGATATGAAAAAACGAATTGAAAGTATGTCCGAGTAAAGATAAAAATGCGAATAGTAACAGATGGAAAATATATATATATAAATATATCACATCGCAATGAATGCGCTAAAAGCTGCAATTCCAAAAGTGCTGTGGTAGATAGAGTATAAATAGTAAAATGAAAGAGTATAAAACGTAAAATGAAAAACGCAATCAAAGCACAATAACGTTTCTTCAGGGGATGAAGTTATTTTGAATTGCTAAAAAATATAAAATGCTTGACATATTCTTGCAATCAGTTACGTCGTAAGACCTAAAACACTGATTTTCATCCCTATATTACTATATATAGTATATATATATGTAATAATCTTAATTAATTTATTTTAAATCTAATATTATATTTGCCCACGTATTTCAAAATCACTTTTCTTAAACTCCAGTTTCGTTCCATTTCCCGCTCTGAAGGTATATTAAATTTCTCGTTTCGGCATATTTATTACTAAAAGAATATTTTAATCGTTTCCACGCGCACACAACTCGCGAAATCAGCGACTTATTGCCGCCAGGCATTTTCCCCTAAAACACTTACGTAATATACTAAAAATAGCTATTATTCTCTTCAGTTTGATCACATGTCTATCTGTTAAATCCCTATCTGAGAAAAAGTAGGGATCTTCTGCTCTCTTTTGGCATGAAAACTTAAAGCATGATGTACGTACATTCCGTCACTCTCCCATAATAAAATGAAAATTAGTTAATAACTCTGCCTGTTTAATCATTTAACGACTACAATTACGAATACATTTTATATATAGTAAATTATCAATTTACACAAACACGAATTAGATTTACAATATATATAAATATTAAAATTAAATTAAATTAACCTATCCATAGTCATAAATTCAAATTACAAAAGAAAATTCGACCTAAACCTATTAGCATTAATACTTATCAAAACTTGAAAAAGACAACCCTATTTGAAATTCTAACAATCAAAATAGACAGCCAGCCTTGGGACTATTTTGTCGCATTAATATATATATATATATATATATAATTGCGGGTCTCAGTGTGTGTATGCCCGTTTTTGTCGTCGTTATGCACGCTCAAACCGTTTGATGTATCGGGACCTAATTTGGCATAATAATATATTAGCACACGTGGAAGCTAATGTTATAAAAATTATTTTAAAATTCAAATTAGTTTTTTTATTCATTTGATGTTAAGTGTTAAATTCAGGCCTTTATTGCGTAAATTTCTCATATATATTCTCAAAGGGGTACTATAATTTTTTTTATTATTGTAAAGTCCGGAAAATGCGATTTCAAATAAGCATAATTTAACCCAGATTTCCTCATCGTCCTAAAAATAGGACAGCACATATAAGTGGAATTTATATGAACTCTTGAGAATATTTTAATTAAAATTAAAGACGATTTATTATTCAAGAGTCATTTAACTATTATATCAAGAGTCCATTAACTATATTTATCTTTCTCACAAGTTTGAATTAATGTCGCATTTTCTATTAAATTTTTAAAATAGCGATTTTTGCAGAATTTTTTTATACATTTTGAACACGCATGTTTTTTTAAACTTTTTAGCTCCAAGAAAAACATACATATAAATTTATTGATGTAATATTCTGTCTCTTATACCAGAAAAAAGCATTCTCAAAAATATTTATCTAGAAGGTCATTATTCCCTTGCATTTTTGACTGTCCTAAAAATAGGACGATGGTACAATTCATTACTGCCTAACACCCATCAGTTAGTAACAGAGACGGTCCTTTCTTTGTCTGTTACACACGAAACATTGCTATTCTACAACTAGCGCTGACGCCTGGTAGTCTGTCTGTTAGGCACATATCATGCATCAGGAATGTCGGAGATGTGTGTGGGTTAATTATTCTCAAACAACAGCTCATGAAGTCAGTTTCTATTTTGAAATTCATCGAAGCAGACCTAGTTTTTCTCGTATGCTTGAATTTTGTTTTCTTTTGAAAATAATTTTGATGATAGTATTTTAAAATACCATGTAAATGTTTCACGTGGCAAAAAACAGGTAAGGATACCAGAGTGTATACATTCCACAATAAATATAGAAACGGATTTGAACTTTTTGATAATCATGCAGCAGCTTATTTTACTTCAATTCAAGGAAAGTACTGACAATGACCTTTATTTATTAATGCGTTTGAAACATTATTTGATGCTTCATGAAAGCTCAATCAGCTATTTAGTGATGATAATCTGAGCGCGCTTGATTTTCGAAGAAATACAATAGATGCCTATTTGTGATGTTCTATTCGTAGGAAACCATCTTGCAGAAAACTGGGTGTTCAACACGTTAATAAAGATTTTCTAAACTTCAAAAATAAACATGTTATTGTGAAAAACACAGAAAGCGAGCAAAGAAGATTCCATCTAAAATCCTCTGCAGTAAAACCAACAACTATCTGTGAAAAACGTAGCACTAGACTACGCTTAAAATGTTTTCTCCCATTCCATCCAAGTAAAATCGAATAGCAGTGGATTGTACCATTGTCCTATTTTTAAGACAGCTTGTACCGATGAAACTAATAAAAATTTTATGTTTTTATTATATATATATATATACAAGCGTAGAGAAACGCATATTTAAGATTTTATAAAAAAATAATTTTTCAATGATTGGTACTATATGGGTTAAAGTTGCTGCGTAACTTTTGTAATTTATAACGATTTTTTAAATTTTGTCGAAGCAACTTTTTTCCGCAAATATCTGCGTGATTTTATTCTGCAATATTATCTCACAAGACGATATATTATGCTTCTGCGATTTCAGTTATTAGTTTTTGATTTTTTTTATGTTTTAATGTTTTATTTTGCAACGTATATTTTTGGCATCCTTTTTGTCCGTTCCAAAGATTTATAAGTTTATGCTTTTAATCAAAGCAAATAAACTACTCTCATGTGTTACTGATCTTCTATCATCTCTTTCTGCGGCTCCAAACATAAGGGAAGATGGATTTCGAAACATGCCTCCAAAGAAACGTGCTGAAAGGAAGGTTGAGCAAAGACAGCGAGAAACTGCCTGAGAGAGACAACGCAGGCTGTCAGCAAACGCTGAAAGGGAAGCTGATCGAAGGCAACAAGAAACTACAGAATAGCGAAAACGCAGGCTTGAGGCGAATACTAAGAGAAAACCCGACCGAAGAAGCGAAACTGAAGAGCGCCATAATATAGGAGGCTGAAACAAAACAGGTTGAGAGAAAATTTTCTTCCTTGAATATTAAGCAATGGAGTATGAATGCTTACACTTCGAATTGCGCTTAGAAATCTGAAAGTATTTATTGGGAGTATGTCGAATATCTGTTCATTTTTTTTCGAAAAAGTGGCATGGAAAGCCATCTGGCATGCGTTGCAATAACGGAAAATTGCAATTGCCTCTGCTTCTAGAATCACATGAACCACACAGTCTATTTATCGACAAGATGTGAAAAGTTTATTTCAACAAGAAGGTTTTCAAAGGAGATTTATGTTTCTCGAAAACTTTTTGTAGAAAAAGAAGCAAGTGAATTGTGAAAATATTTGGATACCAAGCAACGCCGGGGCTATCATCTAGTTATATATATAATTTATTATCCTTGAAATTCAAGTGCGCAGGCAAAATTTAAAGAGATGGCCTTTTATCTTCACATTACGGGGTTAAAGAAATAGCATTTTTATTTTAAACCCCTCACACGAAGCGAGGCGGTCCCGGACGATCTAGAAATTTCCCTTTAAGAGCGAAGAAAGCCGGCCTGAGGCGGTTAGCTTCTTTTGAGGGGAGGGGAGGTTTTGAGATCGCTTAGTTTTTGAGATAAGTGCTGTAGGAGGTCCAATTATCTTAGCCAACCACAGCCCATTTCCGTGCGCCTTAAGGGTAGGTTATGGCAGGAGTAAAGATGTGGTGTAAATGTAAAACCACCCAGGTTGGGAGAGTCCAATTCATCTCGTTTCCTCCCAAAAAGTCTCTGTTTTAAAGGAGCTAGAAGAAAAAGTTGCTTCGGAATTAAAGAGTTAAAATGAAGATTTTGACGAAAAAACAAAGAAGTTCTTTCTCCTTTTCAAGTCATTAGTAAATAATATAGGCGTTCCTTTTCGAACTTCCGTGGAGACTTATTTTCTCGTTTTGCATCTTTAGTAGTAAAACTAGTCATAGCACCTGTGGTCATAAAAAGTTAAACACTCTTATAAAACCATTTATTAAATAATCGTATCTGAACAAGCAGTAGTGTTTTCCCTTCAAGATTATCGCCTACATGAGTATGCATTATGGGTTCTTCCCTTTTGTCCATTCATTCCATATCTACAAATTTTGCATAGAATTTAACTTATACAGCTTGTTGCGTTTTTGAAATCCGGTGTTCAAACATCCATGAATAGACAGACCGAAAGGCTGTCCGTTGGCAGATTTGTTGCAAAGTTTGGCAAGTATCAAAAGCCTGTTGTTAAAACTTTATGTCAAATTTCATCCATCTATCTCGATGAGTTTATCGTGTTCACATACACAGAGCGACAAAGAAACGGACCATTCATATGCGAATTTCGTCCAAATCTTCATAGAAATATACAATTGTGATTCAGAGACTGTATATCATAATTCATCCTTCTAGCTCTATGCGGTTTTTAAATTATAAACAGGCAGACATAATTCCAAAACTAGTTTTATCGGATCTCAATGAGGTTTAAAACATGAATATTCATCAACATTGAAGTAAATTTGTTATCGATTATAATACTTTCAGTTTTTATATTTAGCATATGAAAAGACAGAAGCGAAGGAAACTTCATACAGGATGATTAGATACGAAGCAGATTAGCTAATCGAAGGTAGAAGCTTTAATGTGGACAAGTCCATATGCAGAGGGGAAAAAATCTGCAGGAACAGCATTTGTGCCACCCGTAAAGAAAAGTTAACACATCAAAATCACCCGTAAGCGTTCTGGCAGACACCTAGTATCAGAGAATGAGAACAACCCTTTCGAACGTCTGCGATTGAGAGCGCAAACGGCGAAACGGGATCATTGAACATTCCAGAATTAGAAAAGCTTTCCATCTCTCCAAAGAATTCTTCGCACGTCCGTCCGGCTAAACACCACAGAATCCCGGATTTATTTAATCACACCTTTCCGGGCACTGCAAGCGAAATTAGAGGCGCCGTCTTTAAATTCCGCACGGCCGAAATAAAAATCAATTTCCGCGGCAACTCAGCAGATGGCGCACCGAACGACTGGGAAGCAATGAATGCAGGTATAGCACTGAGCGAACGAAACTCCTAGACTGT